>JFZS01000331.1:0-27157 GCA_000709145.1 Balansia obtecta B249 | reverse complement strand
CTGCATGGTCTGCTTGACGCGGAAGTTCTCGTCGACGGCGCGGGCGACTTCGTTCATGGACGCCAGGACTTCGATCTCGAGTAGACCGTTCTCGATGGAGGTTGCCAGGTCGGAGATGCTTTTCAACTGGTCGTTGCACGCGGGGTTTTAGCGTTTAGCATGAGGCGGCGCGGAGCGAGGGTTCAGGCTTTTTTTTTTGCGGTGTCTGCAATTTGGCGGGCGGAGGAGGGCAAGGAATTTACTTACCAGGACGTTGGTCTGTCTAATCTCGTCTGGCGTCTTCTCAAGCCTCTTCTGCGCGGCATCGATGCGCCGGTTGCAGTCGTCGATGTACTTTTGCAGGTCGCGCATGTAGTCGTAGTCGAAGCCGTAGCGCTGCTTCTCGCGTTCGGGCAGCGCTTCGTACTCCGTCTTGAGAGGCTCGGAATGCACCTTGGGACATTGGCCTAGGTCCTGCTTCGTGTTTGTGAACAGGTCATGGGGACAGGTGCCGACGAGGTATGAACGGCAAACTTTGGGATCGGTGAGGGATAGTTGGGCGGCGCGGGAAGTGGATTGGTGACCCATGAGCTGCTCAAGCAGCTTCCGTTGCTCGGCGGCCATGGCTTGATATCGGCAAAACTTGGTTCCTGCTCTTGGTGCTGTTTTTTTTTTTTTTTTTTTTTTTTTGTTCGTGAGAAGGCGTTTACGAGCTTTGCGCAAAGCTGCGGGAGAGATTGTCGAGTTTGTCACCCCGGAACACGGACCAGCTTTGCTAGTGGCTGGTTGGATTGGGTTAGACTGCCGTCGGACATTCTGCCGGCTGCCACCGCTCCCACAGGGACCCGTTTTTTTTTCTCTGCGTCGCTTACTGACGCTAAATAAGTGGAGCCAATGGCCAATGTCACAACCACAACTGTCAAGTCGATCAATCGATTGCTCCACGACGTCGGCTGTTGTGTCTCCAGCTTCACGATCTCATGGAGGAGCTCGAGTCGCGACAGTTACACGACGCCTGTCGCGCTGAGATGTTCAACTGGCTGGAATCGTGCAGATAGCTCTCACATTCTGTAAAGCTTTGTCCTCTTTCCCACAATCGGGGCTCAGCCCTTGCCTTTTATAATATCTAGCTTTGCATTCCCTTGGCACTCACATCTCTTGTTCGCTGCAACTTCATCATGATTTCCTGGCTGGCGCCGTTGCTGGCATATCTTGTCACAGGAGCCGCAGCCGCAGCCGCCGACTACCACGAGCAGCTCAACCTGCGACCCTTGCCGCTGTCCCAGCTCCTCGCCAGCTTCAACTTCAAATCCAATACCTCGATCGCCGATTTCGAAGCTCATAACTTCCGGCTATTCCCGCGGTCGTTGGGTCAAATTCTCGAGTATGCCGGCACGCGCGAACTCCATCTGCGATTCACTCTGGGAAGGTGGGATGCAGAGACGTGGGGGGCTCGGCCGTGGGACGGCACCAAAGAAGGCGGCACGGGCGTCGAGTTGTGGGCGTGGATGGACGCCGAGACGGACAGGCAGGCTGATGAGAATTGGCTCACTTTGACGAATGCCCTGTCGGGCTTGTTCTGCGCGAGCCTCAACTTCATCGACGAGACGAGGACGATACGGCCGGCGCTGTCGTTCCAGCCCGAGGGCGACCACTCGGGCGATGCCTTGTCCAAGATGAGATTGCTGCATGGTGTTTTGCCTCATGAGGTGGTCTGCACGGAGAACCTGACGCCCTTCCTCAAGTTGCTGCCTTGTCACGGGAAGGCAGGCATCGCGAGCTTGCTGGACGGCCACAAACTGTTCGATTCCTCCTTTCAGAGCATGGCAATTGATGTGAAGCCACTTTGTGACGAGAGCGGTGCTTGTGTGTTGCAGATGGAGCAGACTATTGATATGGTCATGGATGTTGATCGGTCAAAACGGCCTCGAGGTGAGGCGCCTTACAACGCAGCCGTCTATGGGCGGTTCTTCCATAAGTCACCAAAGTCACTCATGCAATTGCAGATAACCCGATCCCGAGACCACCGCCAAACGAAGAGCTTACATGCGACACCTCCAAGCCCTATCACGACGCCTCTCACTGCTTTCCAGCCGACCACCTCAACGGCCAAGACTGGACGCTGTCTCAGATTTTCGGCCGGCCCATGAGAGGAACCTGTCCTCTGGCTGACGCGGATGTGCCGCCAGTCTGCTTACATGTCCCTGATTCACGACCGGTCTACGCCTCTGAGGGCTCCAAGGAGATGAAAAACAAGGACGGCATGTCGCGATGCTACATCTTCCCCCCCGGGACCGAATTCGCTCTCGTGCTCCCCAAATCCGAAGCCAAGACTCCCGACGAGGCGTCCAAGGAACTAGTGCAGCCTGTCCAGCCGCTGCTGTACGCCGAGCGCAGCTTCACCGGCCACGGCCAGCAACACGGCGGCGTGCAAGCGATCCTCACCAACCCGAATCCCTACGAAGTCGAGTTCGTCTACCTCGAGTCGCTGCCGTGGTTCATGCGAGTCTTCCTGCACACCCTGTCCACCCGCATTTCCACATCCGCCGCACCCGACTCCAACTCGTCGTCGCTCATCAAGGAAATCCACTACCGCCCAGCCATCGACCGCACCCGCGGCACCCAACTTGAGCTGCAGATGCGCATTCCCCCCCAGTGCACCGTCTTCCTCACGTATGACTTTGAGAAGGCCATCCTCCGGTACACCGAGTACCCCCCCGACGCGAACCGCGGCTTCGACGTCGCCGCCGCCGTGATCCGCACCCTCGAACCCCGCGTCATGAATCTGCGCACCACCAGTCTCCTCCTGTACCTCCCCACGCCGGACTTCAGCATGCCCTACAACGTCATTATCTTCACGTCCACGGCCATCGCGCTGGCCTTTGGCGGCTTGTACAACATCCTTATCAGGAGGTTCGTCGGCGCAGATGAAGCTGCGGCCTCGATGAGCAAGTGGAAACTACGGAACATGGTGAAGAGGCTGACTGGGAAGTGATTGGCTAATGGGGATGGTGTTGTGTAATTTGGACTCGTGACCAGATTGAGTGTTATACCATTCTTGTGGCTTTATGTGTGTGTGTGTGTGCGTGTGTGTGTACTTGTAGGCATACAGGGTAGAGGCAATGGCGTGAACTTGACATGACTATCTTGCGCGTTTATATTGTATAACAATGTCGTGAGCCAGGCTGTCTTTTGAACGTTCGCCAAGCATATGACGATTGCTTGACTTTTCAGATCTGTGCGGGCAACAGTGGTAGTTCAAGGAGTAATGAGTTCATGTTGATGTCAAGTACCGATATAAGAGGACACACGCAGTCACTGTACTCGCTTACATAGGACCGGTGCGCATGACGGGTTGCCTTGTCTTGACTTTTTAGATCTATGCAAGCTATAGTAGTCGTTTCAAATAGAAATAAGTTGATGTTAATGTCAAGAACCGATAATAACAGGACACACGCATTGCTGCTCTCGCGTACATAGGTCCAGTGTGCCCGTCATGCTGTGATGGACAAATTCAGACGAGACAATATGCAGGGCAGTTAATGAAGCTGAACTAGTAACGTGCATTTCTCGTGCTAGTAGTCGCCGCATACCACTTGCTGACAACCGTTTAATGAGCACCATCAGACAACAACAACACCTTCGATTTGTTAATAGCCTGTATAAGAATCTGCTACGCAGCGCCGACCGCGACTTTGCTCTCCAGCCAGGCCATGCTCAAGATGCCTGCTCACAAGCCTCCTTTCAACAACAAACAACAAACCGTCTAATTAGTAAGGACCTTCGCTTCATAGTCGTGTCGTGAGTTGCGCCGGCCCTCCGCCAGCAATCAAGTGATATCTCAACGCCATGTCTCTCGCATCCCACTTATTGCGAACGAAACGGGACGCCACCTTGTTTTACGAGTTTTATATCAAACATGGGACTGCGACGTTATTGGTCGACCGGTCTGTTGTTGGCGTGCGAAGCCGAAATGCGGATCGGCGAGGCGCGAAACCACACATGTTTCGCCGAATTAATAGAGCGCTCCATCGCGGCTCATCTCATCTTGCAGCATGCCAGACGGATGTTAATAAGAAAAAATAGGACGAAAAGAATTTCAACGGGCGCGTAGTGCGCTAGGAGTAGTTGGCGAGCACGCTAACGGGGGGGGGGGGGGAGAGCATGCCGTTGTGATGAACAAATTAAAAAAAAAAAAGGAGAGAGAGAAAGGAACTTGTGTTTCATGTAGATTAGGCTAAATTAGGGCAAGGATGGCGCGTTGACGAATGCTACTTGGGAAATCCCCCTTCGCCAGTATCCGTTTCAAGAAGGGAAGAAACCTGGTCTGGCGAGAAGCGCGATAGCAAATCGAAATAGCAACTTGCCCCTTTTTATTTTTATTTATTTGTATTTATTTGTATTTATTTCTGTCGGGGGGTTGGCCCGCGCCCCGCCCAGCTGCATGAACTTGCTGCGGCTACCCTGTATCTGGAAATCTTCATCGACGTCTGCGGTTCCGAGATGCAGAGTGTGGATAATGACATCAGCACCCTTGCGTATTCGTCCTGCATTGATGGTTCATTGGACATGCGCCACAGGGTTAGTGTGAATAATGCATTGATGATTGATCTTTGGCATGATTTGTGGTCCTGGTTGAGGGTTATAGCATTGCTTGCTATGAATAGCACCTTTTCAATAATTTACGGAGACACAGTCCTTGTATCTAGGTGCCTAGGACGTTCGGGCTACGTCATCCCAGGGTTTGTACCTCTGTACCTCAGGCTGAAGCTGGCCCCAGTACCTCGGCTGAGCTGTAGAAGCCCCTCTCCTCCGATTGGTCGAAACAACGCCTAGAAAGCATTGGCATCTGCTAATTTCATTCAGGGGTAGTGAGTTGATGCAAAGTTTTTTTTTTCGTATGTGTATCAGATCAGACCAGCACAACCACAGCCGCTACTCTCGATTGCAAAGAGACAGTTGCTTATGCTATCTCTGACATGGGAAAACGACATCCCATTACTTCTCATTACTTCTGACCTGGATAACGGGCGTTGAGCTGCAGTGTCACGCGGCGCACAAGCAGCTGCCGCACATGCATGCATTTGCATCTCTGAACACGACATGCGTTCTCGAGGGAAACCTGGTTGGTACAAGGCTGATCCGACTCGGGTTCATGCACCCCACATTCGCATATGCCGGCCGGCCGTGGGTCGAACACGAATTTGCTACTGCATTCTTCAACAGCTCGGCACAATCACACAACACCACGCCTCGATCGTGGGCCGTCCTCGTAGAGGGTCGAAGTAGGTATTGGAATTTCCTAACGAGACAAAACGCGCGAACCAGAACGCGAAAAACTGATGTCTCACTGAGTTGAATCTATGCGAAGGAAGCTATATCGCGTAAGTAGTGCCAGAGGTTCGCGTTGTGCAACGTAGAAATTAATAATTAATAATTTAATTCAATTTAGTTAATTAATTTTTTTTTTCACTTTTCGTGAATACTACTATTTCTAAATAACTGGCCCTATTAGCTCGTAACATTAAGACAAGGGCATGATAAGACAAGGGGGAAATGGCTATTAAGCCAAGCCTATAAAACGATTGTTTTATTGTTCTAGCAAGAGGAAAAAAATAAAATAAAATAAAATAAAATAAAAGATCCAATATTTTGACTTTAGGTCTTTATTGCCATTCTTGGTAGAAATTTTTTTTTTCATACGAGGACCATTGCGCACAGTGTCACATAGCGAGCGCGTACTGTGGACATGCCGGAGCACGCGTGGAGTTATTCATGGGAATAGCCGGTGGTAGGAATGCAACTCGGTGCAGATAAGCGGGCGCGAATTACGTGAAGACGTGAACATGAAGAAGGAAAGAAATGAAGGATGAGAAGCATAACTGGAAAAGGGATCGATCGATGCCGTCAAGTAGAGGCTGCAGCAAGCCCTAATCGAAATGACGACGGAAGCCTCGCAGAGCGTTTCTCTGGTTTCCTCGACTCCGTATCAAATGTCGGTTACGTAGCTCCGTTGATTTTCTCAACCAGCTTGGTTATCATGGGCTCTCCCCGACGTGAGTGACTTTGACACATGTCACGTGACAGTCGACGAACAGCAGCAAGATACTTCTCCCTATCAGCTTCGCGCACGTAAGGCGCCTAGTCCTCGCGTTGCTTTGCCTGCATGGCAGCCTCAATGTGCTAATAGCTAGTACAAAGCTCCAGAAAGCCACCTTGATCCCAAAAAAGAAAATAGGTACTAATAACAAACACAAACGCGTCCTTTTTATTTTTTTAGACAGCTTTAATTAGCATTACGAAAAAAAAAAAAAAAAAAAAAAAAAAAAGGTGCGCATGCCGCATTCCCGCATTACAGCTTATTTATGTTTTATTTTCGGCAAGTACATACCTCCCTGGTTGCGGGTCCACCCCCGTCGTAGGATGGGTTCCCTCGAGTGGAGCTCATCCTCCTGCTTTAAGCGTCTGCTATCCCTGTTCAAGTCAAGCCAGGGGTACGACAGCAGTAAGGAGGCGGGGTGGGTCTGGCTTTCGTCCGGCCAAATAGGGAGGGGGTCTGATTAGTCCGGAAGTCACGACTTGTGGATGGAGGGAGACTCGAGGAACGCAATTTATTTACAAGGTAAATAAAGGACGTGGTAGAAGCTCCGATCACATAGCTACAGAAGCTATGCTTTATTATTATTATTATTATTATAATTTTTTTTTAACAAAATTAAGGCTTTAACCCAATCGGCCGGTTGTATCATGAGGGTAATTAGTGCTGACGTCTGGCCGGCGTGGCTGCGAGCGAAGCGCTAACAGCAAGCACAGTACAGTACCGCACAGTACAGCAAGCCAGAGTCCTGCGCCCTGCATTGTCAGTGACCGTTTCTTTCGGCCAGCTCCAGCAGCTCGCGCCAATGAGCTCTCCGGCGTTTCTTTTCCTAAACATGCCCAACTTGGCTATTTCGCCTTGTATGTCTTTTGACTCAGCACAAAACATTGATCGGTCGCTTCGTATGACCAGACTCGTACTGTGTGGCTGGCTCCTTCCTGCCGATGACCCGCACCCCGCATCTATCTATCTAGCATCTGACACCAGCCTCGTAATTGTTGTCTCCTCTTTCCACCTCGGTCGCCTCAAGCCTCCTCGCTCCTTCTCATTCCTCCAAAGTGGCTGCTGCTGCTTGCAAGCTGCGACCTAGGTACATATGACAAAAAGGAAATCGTGGTAGGGCAAACGTATCTTACGTGACTCTTTTTCAAGGCTCTCTCACGCACATGTCTCGCAACCCACTGCTCGCCCTAACGACCAGTTTTATCGTAATTTGTACTCGGTACCCCTCACCCTCACCCTCACCCTCACCCTCACCCTCATCACCCTCACCCTCACCCTCACCCTCACCTCACCCTCACGTCTTCCATCACGACTTTGCCTGCAAGGCCCGTCGGCCGTGCTCGCCTTCCCACCTGTTGTTGTCCCGTATCTTCATAATGCACATCGTTTGGAGCACGCGCTAACTAGCAGCCACTGCTGGGCCTAACCACTTTGCCCATTGTTATTACGACCTTGGGTGCCTAGCTAAACTGAGACAAGTATCCAATGACCTCAGCTTCCCCCCATCTAATGTACCGATTTGGGTCTTAAGGTCTAAAACCTCTACACCATCTTCTCGCAACTAGTTCTGGCGCCGACATAAGCGTTGGACAAATGGTCGATTGGGGAAGTGTTAGCCCCTTGCTGCTGCAATGACCTTTTACGATGACTGATCACCCAGTTTGATCCCCACGCAATTTCGTCAGTTGACTTGCGATTACGAGATCTTCTTCCGAGCTCAAGCTAGCGCCGACGAAGCTTTCGCCATGCGGCGCGATGCTACCTAGCAAGGAACGTACCAATGGCTTGACGCCGGCCGATGGGGCACTGAAAGCTCTAGGCGAATTTCTACTGTCGTGATAAGTACGGTATCTGGTTTCAACAACCCCCCCCCCCCCCCCCGCACAGTTTGCCCCCGGCAGCGATGCGTGAATGGCTCGTCGGCTCTGGCGGCGGACAAGGATGAGAGACCCGGGCGCCTCATGCACACCATGGTACTACTTGGAGGCTTTGTTGGGGCCTTGGCTTGGCGATGCATATGACTCCAGGAATTTGACACAACAACACGCGCTGAGCCAAGCATTGCAGGGAGAACAATCACCAGTTCACACACAAGATCGCCCGCCATCTAGCTGTCCAACCATTCGCTTCAATAGTACATTTGACATATCACAACAGCACAAGCGCAACAAATCTGCAATGTTGACAGAGAGAGGGAGTGAGAGGGAGTGTCAGGTTGAAGATAACAATCTCTCGGTACTGTAGCCTCACCGCAGGCTAACAACTTGCGTGAAAGGAATAGGGCAGAGAAGGCTGCGCGATGCACGATCCACAGCTCGTTTTTATTATGACTAAAGAAGGGCCATCACAACCAACGAACTTGCAAGTCACCAATTCCATAGACTGGTGGTGCTGGACGCAACGAGGCTGGCAGCAAGTTCCAGGCAATCCCTCATCACAGGGCTCTCGCATGGTCACTGAGACATTATCCGACGAGTCCGCTACGAGCAAGACTTCGCCCCAATCCTGCCGAGTGTCCGACTTGGATTGGCCCCCATGGTTTGGATATCAACAAGAAGACAGAATCATAGCGAGTACCACAATAGCAATATGCATCAACAGCGTCACTACAGAAACAGGAGAGGGCTATTTTACCATGGGGATATTGGCCTACTTGATCCAAGGTTAAATCCGACGGTGGTGTAGGTACGGCAAATTTGGTGCCCAGTTCGTTGGTCAAGCAAGGTATACTCCGTATTGCTTGGAGAAGATGGACTAGCATATATCCATGACGCTCGGAAGTCTCCGTGGACGGTTGGGCAGCTGGTGCGAATACTTACCTACCTACTCCTGATGTACCGAGGAACGCTGTTGGCGCGCCGTACACGGTACGCTCATACTCGGTACGTGTGGCGTATTCCACGATTGGGATGCCGAACGCGCATGCAAGGAAGGGATCCTGCCTGTCTGGAATCAAGCATCAACACAGGTTTCTGGCTTTTGCATTTCGTACTCAAATGACCGAACGTCTTCTCGAACAAGACATTTTACTGTGGGCGGAAAGGTGGCTTTTCGTGTTAGGCATTTATTCACCTCCGCACCAGCTACCACCCCCACGACATTTTCGTTCCTTCGGCTGCGAGAAGACGACGCCCCCCCGCCCGGTGGTGTGGATCCCTTCCTGTCCGCCCCACCGCCTGACATGCCCACAATATCCACCATCCACAGGGCCCTGCTTAGACTCTGGTACACTGGGTCGGATTCATCAGTCGAGGCTTGTTGATCTGGCTCGTCGCACGGTCTGATCTGTACAAAGCTTGTTATTCTGGGCAACATTCTAGGCCGGAACTGGACATGAACTTTTACTATAATACCGACCGCCCGCCCTCTCACATCTTCTTCCACCTCCTCCCTCTTTCTCCCTCCAGTCCGCCATAATATCATCACCTTCGCTCCTCCTCCGAGACACTTGCTTGTCCCTCTTGCATTTAAGCATCGTCAATTGGTCTGTCCCGTCTCTCGCTGGGATAGTCAATTAGCCTATCGTTACGATCGGTCAACTTGGACTCGTTATTGTTTAGCGTGTATTGCCAACTCGCATATTAATATCCCCTAATCACACAAGGTCAGTTTTTATCTTTACCCCTTCTTCACCCTCACCTCACTTTGTGTGAGAGAGCTCTGCATTATATTGGCTTGCAACACCTTTGAATCTCCCCTCCTGCAAAACCCCTCAAACATCGTGTTGAGAAAACTTAATTGAGATGGCACTCGATTTGCTGACAACATAGACAACAGCAAGATGAAGTGGTCTTCAACTGCTGTCCTCGGCTTCGCAGCCTCCGCCATCGCTAACGGCGGCACCGCCGTCACTGCCAACATCAAACCTGACGCCCCTCCTCCTGCCGGCTGCGACACGTCTACAAGTGGACAGTTCGTGATTACGGAGTACTCGCTGGACAAGGTTAAGCGTAATGTACAGGTAGGCAGTGCTCTATTCTTCGGAAAGTAAGCTGTGGAACAAATCATACTGACTTGGCGTCATGATAGAAAGTGTCTCGCGATGATGCTCAAACCCTGGTCATGACCTTGAAAGACGGCATCTTAAAGGACCGAAAGGACCGAAAGGGATACGTCGCCTCCAACTACCAATTCCAGTTCGATGGCCCTCCCCAAGCCGGCGCCATCTACACTGCGGGTTGGTGTCTGTGCGGCAATGGCTCTCTCGCCCTCGGTGGCTCTACCGTCTTCTACAGTTGCCTTTCTGGCGACTTCTCCAACCTGTACGACCGCCACTGGGCTCCTCAGTGTTCTCCCATCTATCTCGTTGCTACTTTCTGTGACGGCGCCAATAAGTGCGATGACAAGGCCAGCTCTGTTCCTGCCGTCAACCAGATTAACGATGGCCAGATTCAGGCTCCGAAGGGCGCTCCTCCCCCACCACCTGTCAAACAGATTGGCGATGGCCAGATTCAGGCTCCGAAGGGCGCTCCTCCCCCACCACCTGTCAAACAGATTGGCGATGGCCAGATTCAGGCTCCGAAGAGCGCTCCTCCCCCACCACCTGTCAAACAGATTGGCGATGGCCAGATTCAGGCTCCCAAGAATAGCCCCCCCGCCGCACCTCCTGTCAAACAGATCCCCGACGGTCAACCCCAAGCCCCCGAGAAGACTCCCGTCGCACCTGTCAAACAGATTCCAGACGGTCAACCCCAAGCCCCCGCCAAGACTCCCTACGCCAATCCTGTCGTCCAGATCCCAGACGGCCAGCCTCAGGCTCCCAAAGGGACTGCCCCTGCCATCAGCCAGATCTCAGACAGCCAGCCTCAGGCTCCCAAAGGGACTGCCCCTGCCATCAGCCAGATCCCGGACGGCCAGCCTCAGGGCCCCGCCAACCCCCCGAGCAGTTCCTCTACCGCTACTCCTACCCCCACCCACATCGCCGCTGCCGACAAGGTCATCCCCGGCGTGGTCGCTGTCGTTGTCGCCGCTTTCTTCGGTCTTGCCCTGTAAGTGGGTGAAGCGTATGAGAAGCGGGTTTGCTCAGCGGAACTGGATATTTTGTCTTGAGTAGTTTTTCTGTTTGGTTGGCTGGATTAATTTTCTCTAGATTTCGATGGAGTACGTGTGATGAGAGAGACGGCCCTTAATCATGTTCTTGGTCACATGGGAGCGTTAAGCCTTCATTATCCCTCGCAATTTTGGTTTCCGATGGATGTATCTATGAGATGTTGGGATTCTTAATGACGCTGACTCGGACATGTGACGTCTGATTTGGTAATACATATTCAAGTTCACATACTGCCGAGATAGATAATATGGAAGTACAAATGCGTATAGACTGCCCTACCGGGTTACGCATTTTCTCCTCGATTTTTTTTTAATTATTATCGCGTCGATTGTGATGAAGTTAGAACATTGGGTGAAGAAGGTAAAATATTTGCTCCACAGTGTGAACAGTGCTTACATAATACGAATATTTTGTAGGGCCTGATGGAGTTCGAATTACCAAGCCACGGGTTTCTTTCCCGCCCGCCCTGCTTATTCCTTTCATCCCTCTAGACAAGAAAAAAAATAAAAAAATAAAAAAATAAACTCGTCTACGCAACTGGCCACAATGACGGAGTATTGGAAAAACTCGCCCAACTACTGGTGCAAACACTGCGCCGTCTTCGTACGGGACACCAAGATCAGTCGGCAGAACCACGAAGCGAAACCGAAGCACCAGAGCGCCGTCAAGCGGTCCCTCCGATTGCTGCATCTCAGCCATGAGCGAGAGGAGAGGGAGAAGAAGCGAGCGCGGAGGGAGGTTAAGCGGCTCAACGACGTGGTGGCGGGACCTGCGTGCCCTCCGAGGGCGTCGGGACAGGGCGCGTCGGGACAGGGCGCGTCGAGGCAGCAGCGCGAGCAGCTGGCGCAGATGGGCGTGGCGATGCCGACTGAGGTCTTGCCGGAGATGGCTATGCCTGGGGAGTGGACGGTGACGAGCGCGGGCGAGGGGAGTTGTGCGGCAAAGGGGACGCGGAAGAGGGCTGGGGCTGGGGCGGATGCGGATGCGGATGCGGTGAGGGGCTTGTTTAAGAGGACGAGGGGGTGGGCGAGGGAGGGTGAGGATGCTGAGCTGGATGCTTTGCTGAGCATGGATGCGAAGCGGGATGCTTTGGGCGCGGAGGTGAAGCGGGAGGTTGCTGAGCTGGATTCGTCCGTGGAAGTGAGGCGGGAGGATGCTGAGCTGGATTCGTCCGTGGAGGTGAAGCGGGAGGATAGCGATGAGGAGCGTCCTGTCAAGACGGAGGGCATTGAGGAAGCACTGGCTCATGACGAGGGGCGCAAGGTTGAAGCCGCGACGCCCGTGGTGTTCAAGAAGCGGAAGCCCAAGGGCCTGCGGACGAAGTGACGAGCTTTGGGCATGATACCATTACATTATTACGCAATTGATCGTCTCACAACATGCAGAGTACGTACGACACGCCATCCTAGGTCGACAGTCGAACGTTATGCGACGGTAGGAAGAGCATAGCACAAAGCCTGCCGTCGAGCCGATCCGACACAATCCAGAACTTGTTTCCTCGGGTATCCGGGCGGGAGGCGTTCCGATGTGTCGCCTGCAAGTGGGACGAGGTAGATGGCTTTTCCGGAGGTATGGTTTGAGGGCAGTAGATGGTATAGTAGACTACGGTTTTTCAGGTCTTTGTAGGCGCAAATCCTGTGGTCGGGTGAGTTACTCGTTCGAAGCTCTATGGGACTGCCTTTTGAGACGACGTTTTCTTTTACGTTGGACGTCGGAGCTGCGAAGGCTTGGCTTCTTTTCAGCCGAGAGGAAAGCATTTTATTCACACGCGTACCGTCGTTGCCGCGGGCGGATAAGTTCACTTGTGGTGAGGGGCAGGATTGCGTCAGGTTGGCAGCCTTTGCTCTCTTATTGGGTCGGAGCCTTGGACAGGTTGGAGGAAGCGCCGAAAGAGCCGAGGAATGAGTGGCGAAAAGCTCCTTTTCTCACGTAAGCTTTATCATGTAAATCGGGCATAGTTCTTTGTTAGATAAAACCATCTCATTCAATCTATCTAAAAGCGCACATGGCCGAGTAGACAACCCGTCTTCACAATCGCCAAGCTGCCCTCAGCTCCTCCCATAGCTACAACGAACGACATCATGGCTTCCAACCCGCCTGGACGATGCTGCACATTAGGCACACTCTTTGTGTAGGTTTGCCCTCGGCTCACCGTTGCAAAGCAACGCAAAGCCGGGAGTAGTGCGATGCAGATGAATAATTCTGACAATTAGGATTTTCCTTGTTTGTTTCTGCAGCGGAACGCCCCAAGGTAAAATCACCAAGATTGACGACAAGATCGAGGCGTACGTCGCTGTGCCCGCCGCGGAGGGCAAGGCGAAAACTGGCCAGGGCATTCTCTATATTCCCGATGTCCTGGGCATCTGGCAGAACAGCATGCTGATGGCCGACCTGTTTGCCGAGCATGGCTATACCACTGTCATCCCGGACCTGTTCAACGGTGACGCCATCAGACCCAACATGCCCGAGGGCTTCGACATCATGAAGTGGTTGGCCGAGGGCTCAGACGGCAACAACCCCCACGACGTGCCTCATATTGATCCCGTCGTCGAAGCGGGAATCAGGTACATGAGGAGTCTTGGCGTGACGAGGCTGGGAGCAGTCGGGTACTGCCTTGGCGCAAAGGTGAGCACGGACTGAAAGTATCTCGGGGGTGGTTTATTTGCTTTGTGTGTTTTGGAAGAACAAATGGATGATTGAACGCGTGCTGATGGGTTGCCTTGAATAGTATGTCGTCCGCCACTACAACCACGGCATTGACGTCGGCTTCCTCGCGCACCCCTCCTTCGTCGACGAGGACGAGCTCGCTGCCATTACCGGACCGCTTTCCATCGCGGCGGCCGTGACGGACCACATCTTCACTGTCGAGCTGCGCCGCAGGTCTGAGGACATCCTCGGCCGCACTGAGCAGCCGTATCAGATCAACCTGTTCTCCGGGGTTGAGCACGGCTTTGCTGTGCGCGGAAACCTCGAGGTAAAGACGCAGAGGTATGCCAAGGAGCAGGCTTTCTTGCAGGCTGTTGCGTGGTTTGAGACATATCTGAGTTGAGGAGGGCACTGCATGCGTGCAGGGAGATTTGTATTGTGCTCGGTCAACGGTCAAAAGGGCATTGAATAAGTCGTCGTAGCGAATCTAAAGAAGTGCCAATAACTTGCCCATGAGCTGAGATGTCCTGCGTGGGATGGATTGGGGCTGCGGAATGATTGATTGATGAATTTGTCGTTGTTGATGAGGCAGAGGCAGGACGAGGCAGGACGAGGCAGGTGTGGCTTGATGTCGATATCTGCAGTACAAACATGAGTACATGGGTACATGAGTACATGAATCTCAAAGTTCAGGCGGCTAGTGGGACCCCCCCCCCCCGCGGCTGCGTGTTTCAGGGTGCCAAGCCGCATGGCCCCAGCCCCAGCCCCAGCCCCAGCCGCATCTCCAGCCGCATCTTCAGCCCGTTTCGACGTCAAAAGTTGTCAGAGTGTCAAAGTGCCATCCACACCCGAGTCGCTTGGAAAACCCTACCTCAATGTTCTTCCAAGTCATGATATAGTTTCTCACCTGCGGCCATGGCGGCAATCCTTGATCCCATCAACGCACACGTCTCGCCGCCGCTCTCAGCACCGGCCACCGACCCGAGCTATGCTCATCCCACGCCGACAGCAACAGCGCAGGACGAGTCCGCATCAGACGACGACGAGTCGCGCAGAGGCCGGTCCAAGTTCTTGTGTCTGTCCGAGTCCGAAGCGGCTGTTGGGAGCGGCAGCGGCTCCTCCGATCCTCGCAATGGCAGAGCCCCCAGTCGTCCGGCTCACCGCGCGTCCTCGTCCACCATCAGAAAGCATCGACGGGGAAACAGCAGCTCCACGAACAAGCCTGCCGAGAACGCGCACAAGCTCACGGCCGAGGAGATGAAGGACCTCGCGAGCTCTCCGAATTCGTTGCCCATTGCCCCTGCTCCCGAACGCTGCTCGATCGAGCACGAGATGGCAGCTCCGTCTGCTGGTCAGCGAGATCAGCTGCAACAACAGTGGCCGCAGAGTCGATCGTCGAACGCTCAGAAGCAGCAGTTGGACAGGCTACCGCTCAATGGACTGCCCGTAGGCCTGTCAACCGGATCGCAACACGGATCGCAGCACGGATCGCAGCACCCTTCTGTCTGGCAAGTCCGAGACGGAGCCGCGCGACGGTCGTGCTCGCCACGGACTGTATCAACACCACCGACGACGCGGGTTCACAAGTATTTTGTCGAGACGGCGTCGCAGCCTGCTTCGCCCAGGATATACACGACCAATCCGCTTTCGAGGCCGTCGCCGCTAAACTTGAACAGAGAGCCCTCGAATGGCTCGCTCAAAGCGCATACGGCCTCGCCTGCCATCAAGACGGGCCCGGCAGCGATGAATTCCCAGCAACACGCGCAGCAGCATCCCAAGACCTCCTCGGCAACCAACCCCCCCAGCCAGGGATATATCGGTCCCAGCCCGCCGTCGCCGATCCCGGCCATGATCCCCCTCCCTCCAATGTCTCTGCCAACCCATCTACAGCTGGAACTGGCGGGCCAGCGACCAAGCCCGCTCTACATCCACCAGTCCCATCTCAACGACATCCCCTACGAGTCGTATGCGATCAAGTTGGAACGGCTGAAGAACTTGCTGGTGTTGCCTGGTTACTTGGAAAGAACGCTCTATTTTGGTGCTTTGGCCTGCCTGGACGCGTGGCTACATACATTCACTATTCTCCCCATCCGCTTCTTCACCGCGCTCGGGGTGCTCTTGAGGTGGTGGCGATACCTCGTCGCCAAGGAAGTCCTGTGGCTCGTCGAATACGTACGAGATGGCCTGGTCCGACTGTGGAAGCGCGGACGGACGAAGCAGCCGAGTAGGCGTAACCATGTTTCTGATCCGCGTCCTTCTCGAAGCCCGAGCCGCGTGCGCGAACCAAACGGCGATAACCACCACTCCAAGATGGAACCAGCTCACCGCGGAGGCTACGAGCATCGGACACATGGCCCATCATCTCTACCCAGTGGCCGCCAGCCTGGACCCAACAGCGGCACGCTTCGTCACCGGCGAACAAAGTCGAACCCGTCGGCCTTGTCTGCCTTCCACAAGGCCGACCTCCTCCAGGGCGCCGTCATCATATGCAGCTCCTTTGCCCTCATGACGCTCGACGCGAGCCGCATGTACCATTTCATCCGCGCACAGTCGGCCATCAAGCTGTACGTCATCTACAACATCCTCGAGGTCGGCGACCGGCTCCTGTCCGCCATCGGCCAAGACATCCTGGAATGTCTCTTTAGCAACGAGACGCTCTCGCGCAACCCGTCCGGCCGGTCCAAGGTCCTCCTCCCGCTCGGCATGTTCGTCCTCGCCCTGGCCTACAACTGCCTGCACTCGGTCGCGCTGTACTACCAGGTCATCACGCTCAACGTGGCCGTCAACTCGTACTCCAACGCGCTCCTGACGCTCCTCCTCTCGAACCAGTTCGTCGAGATCAAGAGCACCGTCTTCAAGCGCTTCGACAAGGACAACCTCTTCCAGCTGACGTGCGCCGACATTGTGGAGCGCTTCCACCTCTGGATCATGCTGCTCATCATCGGCATGCGCAACGTTGTCGAGGTGGGCGCCTTCTCCGTCCCCGGCGCCGGCTTCGACTCGACTCATGACGACGGCAGCGTGCCCGTGCCGATGCACCCGCCGTCCATCCTGCCCCATAGCTTCACCGTCCTGCCGTCGTGGCTGAAGTCGGGCGAGGCGCTGTCGCCCTTTTTGATCGTGGTCGGGAGCGAGATGCTCGTCGACTCTATCAAGCACGCGTTTGTGACCAAGTTTAACAATATCAAACCCACCTTTTACGGGAGGACGCTGGACATTTTATGCAAGGACTATTATACAAATGTACGTATCGCAGCCGCCTTCTTTACATTTCTTTTCCCTTCCTTCTCCCCCCATCTTTTACTAACCCTTTCTTATCAACTTTTTTTTTCCAGGCCTTCGTCACGCCCTCTCTCACCCGCCGTCTCGGACTCGCCGTCATACCCCTATCATGCCTCTTCATCCGCGCCTCCATCCAGACATACCACATGTTCCTCTCCACGCACGTCCCTCCCCCGCTGGGCCCCTCGACGCAGACCTCGCTGACAGAAGACTCGGCCGTGCCGTCGTCCCCGGCCATGATGGCCGCGCTGAGCCGCTTCGACGCCCTGATCCGCGACTCCCTCGGCCGCGCCACCTACGGCTACCCGAGCCCGCGGCCCTGGTACGCCTGGACGTCGGACGACCTGATCGCCGCGCTCACCATGGTCGTCGTCTTCTTCATCGCCTTTCTCGTCCTGCTCATCCTCAAGCTGCTGCTCGGCATGCTGCTGCTCCAGTACTCGCGCAACCGGTACGCCGCCATGAAGCAGAAGGAGAAGCAGGTCGCGCTGGGCAAGCTCGAGCGCCCCTCGTACGACGCCGCGGGGAGAAGGGTCGGCGGTCGCGGCGAGGTCGAGGTGTCGGATGATGCCGCGCGCTGGATCCACGCCGATGCGGCTGAGGGGCCCAAGGGCTCCAGGGGCGGCGGCGGCGGCGGCAAGAGGGATGATACGAGGGCCGCGGATTATATGGGCGTTGCGAGGTACGATATGGTTGCCAAGCGAATATGGTAGATTTTCTTTTCCTTTTTTTTCCCCCGGGGCGTTGAGGTCTGTTTCGAGCTGCTGCGGTTTTGCATGGGTTGCCGGATAGAATTAGATGATGCATGCTAGAATTGATGTACTTGATTTTGACAACCTTGCGACAGTCCTATAGAAACATGATATGTTGTAAAGACTATGATTGCCAGATTAAATATACTTGATTCTAACAACCTTACAACAGTCCTATAGAAACATGATATGTTGTAAAGACTATGATTGCCAGATTAAATGTACTTGATTCTGACAACCTTGCAACAGTCCTATAAACATAATATGTTGTAAAGACTATGATTGCCAGATTAAATGTTCTTGATTCTAACAACCTTGCAACAGTCCCTTACACTAATGCTGACGCCAATTAAATGTACTTGCTTCTGACCTGGCTGCAACTGTGCCCTCGTGTCAAGCGTCAAGACCGGTCGGACTAGAATTTGCCAATTAATAATATCCTCCTCCACTCGTGCAATGACGCAAGGCCATAACACTCGGTCTAGACAACTTATAGCCGGCTTATAAGCCCATGCAAGGTTGTTCAGGTGTTATCAAGTTGCCATCATGACAATGCCATAGCCGCCTTCTAGTTACCAATACACCCCAGCTACTCACAGCCTCATGTTAGCTACGATCCAGGCTTCACCAAGCCTCCAGCTGTGAGAAGGTTGCCTCGACGCTGAGCTATTGAATATCCCATGCCCACAGCTACAGTCCTCGTAAAGCCCTAATTCCTAGCTAATACAAGGCTGCAAGTAACCAGGTTATCTTGTACCTGGAAGGCGGGGGATTGACATCATCATAACCACAACTTCATAACACCGTGTGCCTATTCGTTCCCCAACTAGACAACCATGACATGACATACCAATCAAGTCATGGAATTTGTAACGTGCTCTGCTCGTCGCTTCGCCTTGGGCACATGTCAAGCTCTTCTCACTCAAATCTCTATTAAACGGCATAAACCAAGCCCACCCCCAATCACCCGATTGGTACCGCCCACTAATTAAACCAACTTTGGTCATTGATCCTCAAAGTCTGGTCGAGCAGAATCATATCATCGTGGTCAGAGTCGCGTCTTTACTCTTCTTGGAAAAAAAAAACCAAAAAAAAAAAAACAAATACAAACCTTGTCCAATGCGGCTCCATCATAAAAAAAAGGAAAAATTTCTTCGTCAGGTATTTCTCGTCCCTCCTTTTATCCCAATAAGTTGTCAAATGGTGTCAGGTTTCAACCTCGGAGGGCTTGAACCATGCGCTGCACCATTTGACGGGTATCTTGCTCCAGCTGCTCCCCAGGCTCTCCCAAAACTTTCTCAAAAATTGGTACCAGCTGCGGTGTCAGCTGCTGGACAGTGGCGTTCGACTGGTCGTACAACCTGTAAATGCACTGGAAGATCGGTTCGTTCTCCTCGTAATCTTCGGTCAGGGGGAGTATGCGAACAACAGAAGGCAGTGCCTGGGAGACGAAACCATCATCAGGGTGCTTCATCATCATGCGGCAAAGACATCCAGCCACATTGTCGGTAATGCGCATCTCATGCACAGACAACATTGGTTCAAGCCTCTCGTACAGTTGGGGGTACAGAGGGATAGTCTTGCCGGTTTCGCTAGAGTTGAGGATGACGAGACCAAGGGCATAGGCCGCGTTGGACTTGGTCAGCTGGTCTTGGTCCGATAGGCGACGGATCAGGTTTTGAGCCAGAGACTCCGTGAATGGAGTGATGGCTTCACCGGTATACTTGGCCACCTCAGCAATGGTGCCCACAGCAGTAGATCGGTGGACATCCTCAGTTGAGGCCACTAGCTTGAGCACAGGCTTCTCAAAGATCTTCCACAGCTCACCAAACTGGGTGCCGAGAGCAGCGGCAAGAGCAGCGACAACGTCAAGAGCCGTGTCGACCACCAGCCAGTCATACTCGGAAGAACCGGCATCAATATCCTGCTCCTCATCCTCGGCGCCGAGATCCTGCTGGCAAGGGTGCGACCGAGTGACGAGGGATCCGATGACTGAAACGACCTCCTGCAACATGCCTTCCTTGGCGGCAAGAACCGCAGGACCGCAGGCCTTGAGAGTGGCAGCAACATTGCGGTTGATTTCGGTGATGACAGTTCTAACGAGTACATGGTCAGTGAGGAATATCTTTTCAACTCGTCCGACTTGAGAGGAATAATGGGATTTTGCAATGTCGGTCCAGGTCAGTAGCAGATTAAACGCTTTCTCAGCACCCGCAATTTTGCGTCTGAGTGAGCTGGGTATAACGCAAGGTATTCATCATTTGGAACAGGAGTCGTGCGTGAGGGAAATAACGTCGAGTAACAGTTTAGGGGAAAAGAACAAAAACTTACCGCTCGCTGTCACTAGTCCAGATATCCATGGTGGTCTTGTGCAGAGCTTGGGCAATCTTGCCTATAGATTCAGGAGGGGCCGGTTTAGGGGGCATGCCCGGCTGCCACTTGCTTCCAGAGTTCTCTTCCCAGACTTGGAAGACACGGCTGTAAATTCTCCAGAGCGTGGAGATGGCATTCTTGCGGCACCCTTCGTAAGTGTGGTCTGCAAAAGGGCTGATTTGCTCAATCGCCTTCTCGACGTAGGTCTCCAGGTGGCTACTATTGCATGAGTTGGAGATAACATCGCCAATGGTGTCAATGGCAATCTCCTGCTCCAAGGCAACAGCAGTGACAGCACCAAAGTCTCCAAAGTTGGCAACATCATCCATATCTTCCCAGTCATCATCGCCACCAGCGGCAATGACGGCATCATCTCCAGAGTTAGGAGCCTTGAGCTTCACGCGCTTGCCGCCAATGATGGTGCCTTCACCTAGCTGATCAGGATGAGTGCCAGGGATATCAATCTCCTCCTCTTCCAGCTCGAGCGAGGCGAAGATGGCCTTGAAGACACCCCCCAGGAAGTGATCGAAATTAGTGCCATACACCTTGGACAAGTTGGACCACAAAATGAAGCTGGTTTCTTTGAGGCGGGGATTGTCGAGACTGAGAGCCTCTTCGCTTGCCTTCATGAGATCCATAACGTAAGGCTGGAAAAGTTCAGCACCGACGGAGAGAGCAATGCGACCTAAGCTGTCGCACGTGGCACTGCGGAGATCCATGGCCTCGTCACTCTCCTTGAGCATAACGAAACGACCCAAGGCTTTCATGGCACCCTCAAAGAAGGGCTGGAAATCCTTGCCCATGGATGAAGCAATGGAGCCAATGGCAGAAGCAGCGGCAGCCTTGACTCCGAAGTCCTCGTGATCCAGAAGGTTCACCATGGGTCCGATCAGGTTAGGGCCATACTGAGCCATGATCTTGGTGTCAATGCCGTCACCAAAAGTGTCCAAGGCACCACAGGCGCAGCGAACAATTCTTACGTTCTTCTTGTCAGTAGCGCCTTGGGAAGCGGATTCGAGGTTCTTGAGGACGGCGGAAATGATTTGTTCGTGGTGAGAAGCCATTTCGTCGGCCATCTCCTCAGCCAGGTGAATAAGACCAACCAGAGCAGCATGGCGAACCTGGATATCGGAGTCGCAGAGCAGATTAATGACAGTAGGCAACAAGGGCTGCAGCTGTGTAGAGATGAATTCGGGAGCACCCTCGGCCACGTTACCAAGAGCCAACATGGCGGACATTCTGTAACCAGGCTCCGAATGGGTGGCAAAGTTGGAAAACTGATCCAGCATGGGAACCGCCACCAGGCGGGGGGGAAGCTCACTGGCAAGTGTGTTGACGAGGCTAATGGCTGTCCGTGGAGGAGTCAAGTCATCCTCATCGTCATCGGCATCCAACTCAGTGATGATGTGCATAGCCTTTACCATGAGTTCAGTGGCGACCTCCTTCATGCCCTGGATTTTCATGCGACGATACTGCACACACTGGATGAGGAAGCTGAGGGCTTGGGTGCGGACATCGTCTCCAGCGTTCCTGTTCCCGCCAAGCTCGACCATGAAGCGCATAAGGTCCTGAAGACTGTCACCCAGGAAACTGGGATCACAAGCGAGGTAGGAGTGGAAAACGTCGAATATCGTCTGGTAGCCATCCTCGTCGTCTGCCTCTACGGTAGCCTTGAGAATGTTGACCATATTGGGAACGAAGCTCTGGATAGCCTTTAGAGCTTGAGGATCCTCTTCCGAGTCTATGTTCATAAGAATGGCTCCAACTGCCTGAACGATGTTGATGCGGACCTCCTTGCTCTCCGGATCCTCGATGCGGGACTGGAACAACTCGAGGAGCTGGTGAGTATGCTCCTCAAAGTGGTGTGGATTCTCCTCCAACATGGAATACAGGATGAAGGAACCGACTTCTCTGTGAACGACGTTGTTGCTGTTGTTAAGCGGCAGAACCTGCTTCATGAACTCTTCACCCTCACCATTCTCCATGTCAAGACCAATGAGGCCGGCGACAAGACGAGAAAGGGCACGGCGAGCAGTGGCGGAGCTCTCTTTTAAGGTGCCCTCGAGCAAATGGGAGCGGGCGAGAGGCTTCTGGTCTTGGACGGTGTGGTCCCAGTGCTTGGGGGCAAGTCGAAAGGCCTGGACGGCGGCCAGCTGCCGGATGGCGCCGTCATTGTGGGTGAGGGCAATCTCGATGAGCAGGAGGAGAGACTCAGGTTTTGAGTAGTAGTTTTTTTGAAGGTCAGCAGTGACAGCTTTGACCTGTGCCGTATTGGCTAATTGCAAGCAGAAACAGAGTTAGCAAGCCTCGACCACACTCGACTACGCAGCAAGTTTCCCGTCTCCAGAGGGCCAGAGGCCCAAAGGGCAGAGAAGAAATGGATAGACGAACAGTTGAACAGGTGAGCTGGCGCGGGGCAAGGAGACGGCTTTACTTACGGACTTGGCTGGCCTGCAGCAATTGGGCAAGCTTTTCTTTGTCCATCTTGACCGCCTCGCTATGCAACGCTCGAGCGACAAGTGCGTGGGAAAAAAAGAAGAGCAAGATGTGATGAGAAAGGGGAGGAAGAGAGACAGTGAGGAAAAAAAAAAAATCTCGTGCGACCCCTCCAGATTATATCGCGGCACAAAAAAAAAAATTGTTGTCGGAGGTGGTAAAGAGTTTCGCGCCAGCCAGCCAGCCAGCCAGCACACTGAAGCCCCGGCAAGTGAGGGGCAGGTTGCAGTTGGCTTGCACATCAATTGGTCTGCCTGTTTCCTTCTGTGGGGTTCCCCCAAGATTGGGCTTGGCTGACCAGGCCTTGGTCGGCCTGTTGGGTTGGAAATAATGACGCAAAGGCAAGAAAAGGTCTGTCGCGGGAGCCCCTCTGTCGGTTGCTCAATCAAGAATGACTGGAAAGCGCGCTGGGAGCCTCCTGCCCCGTTAACAGAGTTACCAGGCCGTAAGCAACGTGGTAAGCTCGGCCACTCCTTCCTTCCCTTTGTAGGCTTGTAGCGGGAAATGGCACCTTGGCCCCCTGGCCCCTAAGAACCTCCAGGGGTCTCCCCGCCAATTCATTGGCCCGTATGCAGGCGAGGGTCCTGTGCGCGTCGAACGCGGCCAGATTTAATTTCGCTTGCTTTTCGTTTCATGTGCTGTTACAAAAAGTCCATAAACAGCCATGGTAGTTCGCAGTGCAAGAGTTGTTCTCTCCTTCGCAGCATTAAAGTACAGTCAGAGCGGGCTTGTCTGTTAGTCCTTTAAACTCCTATTCTGAATCCCCCTTTTCGACAAGAAAGTATAGTAGGCAACAATAAATATATGACTATTGCGTTCAAGAATACAGTAGTATACAACATGCTTCATAACTTTTCATGTACCTTACAAGTGGTCCGTGCGATTCGCGCATTATTCGTACCTTGGCGGCTTCAGCTTGTGCGACTTGTCTGTCATGTAAGACGCTCAATTGAGACGTCTCTTGCCAGCATAAACTTATTTTTCTGTGCAGAAATGGACATTAAGGGGCATGCAATTGTAAAGATAGTAAGGAAGGCATAATACATCATTAATATTGTAGCTCATCAATTATTGATACAAGTTGTCTGCTGCATGCATAGACATTGCCTGATCCAAGCTTGAAAGTCCACTTGCTAGGACCCTCCTTTGGGCAGGCAGATGATAGAACCGATGCCAAGTGTATCGCAATCAAGGCCGTCGTTTTCTCGCAGGATGTCATCAACACTTAGGTCGTATCTCTCCCCAATCGTCCAGCAAGTGTCCCCTTCCAGCACGACGTACGTTGACCGCTCCGGGAGACAAGCAGCTTCTAGGTTACCACCATCACCGGCTGTACCATCACCGGCTGCAGCGTAGTGGAGGTAGGAGAAGAGGCCGAGCAGCGACAGGCCGACGATGACGCCAAAATTGAGCAGCGGCATCAGCTCGGCCCTCCATGATCTGTGTTGCACCAGGCCGTCGTGAATGAGGAACGGCTCTGTGTCGGCGTGGTCGTCAAGCGCGTACCCGCTCGCTTGAGTCAGACGCCCATATTCGCATCCAGATGCGCTCTGCCAGTAACTGCCGTCGCTATCTTGGAAGGTGTATGTCTGTGTGTCGGCGTCGTACCCGACCCGGCGCATGCCCTCAGGCAGTCGTTCTTCATCAGAGTCGTAGCGTGAGAATCGGGACATGGCCAGGTCCGAGAAGTGTAGGTGTGTAAAGACGAAAGACGAACAGTGTTATCTGAAGCGAGTTCGATGGACTCTTTGGCAACTCAAGGCACCAGACGCGAAATGACTTGATTTGATAGCTCAGGAGTGCTTGAAGGTTCCAGATCAGCTATTTAAAGGGAAGAAGGAGAAACGGAGCGGACGTCAGCAGAAGAACTTACAAAGTTCATAGAGAAGCTCACAAAGCACCAGCTCAGCTCCGGTTCCAAGTCCCAATCCCCATTCCAGTTCCGGAGATGGGGATGGCGGAGGGATCCCCGAGGGCTCGAGTTGAGCAACGGGCCAACAACCGGATATTTATTTTTTATTCGTCTATACTAATTAAGTGCCGACCCCGGTAGGTAAGTTGAAAAGTCTCCGGCTGTTGACTGCGCCGACACGTGTGGAGGCACATTCGGCCCACTGTACGTCTGTATGTACAGTAGTCTGTACCGTATATATATCCGCCGGGTTAGGTTCAGTTGCGGCTGTGCGTTCAAAAGTGAATCTGTACTCACCTTTCTCACGTGGGCCAATATCGGACCAGACTGAGAACTGACGACTTTCGGCAGTATTCCACGGCCAGACGTAGTGTTTGTTGCAATTGGAGGGATACCGCAGTGTGTGCGTACATATGTACCCACACACGCACGCACTGCAGCCTGGAGGTGAGAGATGTTGATGTCTGAGATGGTGCTGCGTGTGGTTGTGGTTTGGGTTGAACTCGGTTGCTCCGATCTGGGCAAGCGCTGGGCAAATGCTTGGTAAAGCTTTGGACAAGCGTTGGGCAAGCGTGGGGAAGAACAAGGCACGCATCCCCCCTCAACCCCCCAAAACCACTCGGGCGTTCCAAATCCTACCGAGGTTGTAGAACGGGATCCCGAATGAAGACTACTTACTTGCTCACCGATTCACCACTCCGATTTCTTGCTCAGCTAAGACCGCTGTCTGACTTGCCTGATGGCCGTCGACTCCCCCTCCCCCTCCCCCTCTCCTCACTTCTGCGCCTCTAATGGCTTGCTTACCGCAAGTTGCCTTGTCTCGCCCCGACATAAAGACAATCTATCGACTGGGATTGCGCGTCTTGGCTGTTGACCGTCCCGACCATGGCAGGCCTGCGACATGTCTTGGTGAGTTCGTCCCATCATATCATGCCCTGCCCTATGCCTCTGAATTTCCTCGCCGGTGACCGCAGGATTCGTCTATTCCAAGAGCTAACTCGTCGTGATGTATTCCAGCCGATTCTGGCAGTTGCCGTGGCATCTCTGCTTTACTACCGTGCAAATGCATTGCATATGTTCTTTGCCAATGCTCCTGGACGACTGCCTCGCATCAATACCTTCAAGAGCTATGAGATCAAATTCGCCGACAAGGTGAGGAGCTGCGAAGATGCGCTCATATCGGAGCGTCACGGTGTTGCCATCTTGGCCTGCGACCCCGGACGAGAGCGTTGGAATACAGTCATGGTGAGCTTTGGTACCAAATACTTGCCATTTTCGCACTTGCACTGGGGAACTGAACAAGGGGGACTGCACAACATGTCTAGGGCATCTTCCTCGAGCCTTCAGCCAGTGCAGGCCTGTATGTCTATGACTACAAGGATGCATCAAAGCCGGACACCGAGTCGCTCAAGCAAGTTGAGCTAGTCGACTTTCCTGGCAAGGGCGACTTTCGTACTCTTGGCATTGCATTCGATGAAGAGACGTCTACTCTCTTTGCTGTCAGCCATGCCAGAGCTGGTTCACGCATCGAGAGATTTTACCTCGACTTGGACAAGTTGACGGCAACTCACACCGGCACGATTCAGCATGCGCTTATCCACGCCCCGAACGCTGTAGCCATTGTCAACAAGAATGAACTCTACGTGACAAATGATCATTATATCTTGGCTCGCCAGTCCAAAATCCTGGCCAAGATGGAGTCGATTCTCGCACCAGCCCTTGCCCCGGTGGTTCATGTGAAGCTGCAATCACACGGCGATAATCTCACCGTCGAATCCGTCAAAGTCGTTGCCCGCGTAGCCTTTGCCAACGGCATAAGCTTCCTTAACCGAACCACCGTCGCAGTGGCTGCATGCAGTCGTGGTTTGATCAACCTGTACGAATCTCAGAAAGACGGCTCGCTCATGTTTCGAAAATCCTTTTCGGTGCCGTTTCTGCCCGACAATCTATCTGTCCATGGTGGAAAGCTCTACATTGCAGGGCACCCGCAATTCCCGCCACTAGTCAAATTTATGCAAAGCCGACGTATCTGCAACGAGCCTGCGGAGCTCGAGAGAGCAAGCGAAGACATGAGGAAATTCTGCGAGACCGCTACCGCGCCTTCGTGGGTCGCACAATGGAGCGAGGAAGACGGATTAAGAAGCTTGTACGCTGGTACTGATTATCCCAGTAGCTCTACGGCAGCCAAGGATCCGGTCCGAGGTGTTGGCATTGTGGCTGGACTCTATGCGAAAGGAGTCTTGGTCTGGAGGGATTGACAGAGCGTTTTCGCCAGGCAGTGACAGAATTTCTTGCCCAAAAAGTTACTCAGATGATGCGGGAGCATATTCCGTGATCATTCTAAGCATAGAATTCCCGCATCGTCCCTCTTACTTGACAGGACTTTGGCAATGCGGACCGTGTTGTGATTTTTGCAGATAGTAGAATGGACAACACGTGTGACTCGTAAAAGAGATGAATTTACCACGACTGCTAATCTGTCATGGCTAAAAGGTGTTGTGGAAATAAGCGTGATGTTTTTTTTTTTTTTGACGAAGGCTACTGAAGGCTTACTTGAGGTTGTCGGG
>JFZS01000330.1:0-27213 GCA_000709145.1 Balansia obtecta B249 | reverse complement strand
CTCTTTTTTTTTCTTTTTCTTTTTCTTTTTCTTTTTTTTTTTCCATCGACGACGTCTTTTGATGGAAGTGCTGAATGGTCATCAGAATCTGCTGGTGTAATAGAAGCGGCACAAAGCGTGAAAAATGAAGGCCTAAAGACTAGAATAGAAGAGCGTTTTGACTCAGCGAATGAGAGGAAGAGATAAGCAAATGGATGATTTGCTGGCGCGTGTCTTGGTTTTTTCTTTTGTTCCTGGGGTTGGAAATGCCCGTTTTCAAAAGGTGGTACACAAACCAGAGGTGGGGGGAGGGAGAAAAGGAAAGGGGGAAACGCCCGGTAATGAAGAAACGAAGGCAGTATTGCACAGTCTATTGTATTTGTCCTTGTTTCTAGCATCAGCAGTCTTAGGCGAGACATCCGCTCTGCGTTGGGTCCGTATCATAACTCTACATAACACTGTCACACGGGGCAGAGCATGAACAACGGGCGCTGTGCGTAATGAAAAGCCCGAGGACTTGGTTTCCAACAAAAATAGAGATTATTTTCTTTCTTTCTTTCTTTCGTTCTTTCTTTCTTTTTTTTTTACCACAAAGCCCAAGTTTACTTTGGGACGGGAACGGTTTCTCGGCCTTGTGTTCTGTTCTTTCAAGACGTGCTCGTGAAGTGTTGGTCTATCATGGCATGGCAGGGGACCTGATCAGCCTGGTCGACAGCTCCTGTGAATAAACTTGGGCTCTGCTCAGCCGGGGGGTGAGTGCCCTGCAGGAACGAGGTTGCTTCCCAAGTCGGTGGTGCTGAGTATACGTTGCTCTGACTACGGCACAACTAGACAATCCTTGGCCGAGCATGTCGGGTTCTAGCTGGTGATGCGGCCTCGCGACGTCGATGGGGGGTTGCCCCGTCGACATGGTTATACGTAGGACGACCTCTGTCGCTTTAAACGTTTGATGGGGAATCGCTGTCTTTGATGCTAACAATCTATGCATAACCATCAACGCCCAAATATGCTACGCTTGAATACTTTCCAATGCAAAGTCCCTTTTTTGTCCTCCGGGTCCCCTACCCCCCTCCCCCCAAAGTCAATCTAGTTAATAGACGCTTCCTCGTAAGCTCCTGTCTTCCTTCTCTGCCTCGTCCAAATCCTCCGTGTCGGAGCCCGTATGGGGAGACGCATCGCCCAGGCGGTTGGCGTATCCTCCCCCGGTTGGTGGCTCGTCGTCACTCAGATTCCGTGAATGCACGGCCTTGCTTCGCAGGGGAGTGGCGCGTTCGTCGCAGGAGGCGCTGTCGCTGTCGCTGGTGGCCGCCGAGGTGTGGCCCGAGTATGTGCCGCCGAAGTCGCGGCCAAGATGGAGGTAGCGGGGGGATTTGAGGCTGCGGAAGCGGTCTTCTGCGGTAATGAAGGAACGGGTGCCGTCCGGGGAGGAGACGACTTCCTCGTCTACGGTGGTGCCGTTTCTAGGTAGTGGTGCTGCTGTCGAGGACGTGGTCATGGCGTCCTGGTTTCGTTTTTCGTGCTCGTGCTCGTGCTCGTGCTCGTGCTCGTCGTCGCCCTCGCCCATGCTGGCAGTGATCTTGTGGCGATGCCGCCTCGCGGCAATTGTTGTGCCGGACGAGCTGCTGGTGGCACCGCTGACGTTGGAACCGCCGTTGATGCTGCGGGCGTCGTGGTCTGTTCTCTCGTTGTCCTTCTGCCGGAGCACTTCCAGGTCGTACCGCTTCTTATAGTGATTCGAGTGGTTGCACCCGTTGGGACAGCCGCCCCATCGACGCGTCACAACAAACGTGCGGTTCCTCTCCAGCTTCGGGTCGATGGAGGGCTCGCGGAGGGCTCGCTCGCGCCGCAGCTCGGACCAGGTGCGCAGCTTGGTCTCCAGGGCGTACTTCTCGTTCTGCTGCTTGCGCATAATGAGGAACTCGCAGTGGTCTACGTTCCGCAGGTCTTCAAAGTATTCGACCGTAAAGTGGTACCATTTCATGAGAAAGACGCGCGACATAAGACCGTGTGTGACTAATGTGCGAGAAGACAGATTAGGTACATGAGTTGAAGTGAAGAAGTTAATTATCTCGAAGCACAATATAAGTTGCTGTTGCTCTTCGCATTCCTGAAAGAGCTAAGGGATACACCAAAAAAAGAAAAGAAAAGAAAAGAAAAGAAGAAGAAGCACGCACCTAGAATGCAGACGCTGGGGAAGTCATCGTCGCCAAATTGCCGCCACAGACTCTCGTTGAAGCCGCTGACACGATCGTACGCATCTGCCGCGCTCTCGCCGTTCGGAATCCTGTAGAAGAAATGTCCGTAGTCGGCACGTTCCTGCCACATGCGCTCCATCTCAGCGCTACATGGCTGAAAGTTGCCAAAGTCTTGCTCGCGGAGTCTAGGCTCCTCGTAAACCTTGATCTCGTCCCGCTTGAAGGGCGACTCCTCGGGATCATTTGACGTCAGTGTGGCAAGGATACCCTCCGTGGTCTCACGAGTGCGACGATACGGTGACGTGAAGATCTGAAGGGTGTCATCTGGGCGGAGGAGGCTTTTCAATCGGCGTCCGGCTTCACGGGCTTGATTCCAGCCATCGGGCGTAAGTTTCACTCTGTGGTCTGGGACGGATTGGTGAATTTCACGGTTTTCTTTTTAGGTTTTTTTTTTCAAAGACAGTCCAACTATCAGTTGTGTTCATTTGAAGCTTGTAATTGATGCTAGAGGTGAGAAGAAGGGAGGTGCCCACTTGTCCTTCTTCAAAATTGACAGGGGTTCATTGAAGCAGGTTTCTACATACTGTTGCCCTCGGACTGAGCGTGTCGAATGAGGATGATCAAGCGCGGCTTGGCCATAGTGGAGGTTGGGGGGCTCTATTGTCGATTGCTCACGTGCTGAGAGTTTATTATGTGTTAAAAAAGCCGAAAAAAAAAAGGCGCGAGTTCAGAACAGAAGGCAATGAGAGGGATAAATGGACTTTGGAGATGGAAGAAAAGGTGGCGAGTGCACAGATATTCTCGGCAGCTGAATTGGATTTTGCTTCAGTCCGCTCCAGCTGGTGTAGAAGAATCAGGCAAGTGGGGCAGATCCAGGTCAGTTGGTCCTTTCCCTACCTGGTACCTGGTGGGTGGGTTGGTACCTGGACACTTGCAGGCAGGCGCCCGTGTGCTGAGGTACTATAAGGTTCACATGCGTACATGTGTACATGTGTGCATATGTGCATGTGTGTGTGCATGTGTGTGTGCATGTGTATCACGCGTAGGACCAGATTGCACGTTCAATGAAGACACTCAGTCCATGACGACAAATGCAACTTTGTGACCTGTACAAAGTTAACCCCTCGCACTGGTGCTTCCCTGCTCCATGCAGCTCCATCACTGATATGACATCAGCCCGTCAGCTGACGCCTACAATTGACACCTACGTTTGGCGTTGGTGCTATGGACGAGGCCGACGCAGTTCTTCACAGAGAACAGAAATGTAGAATGCAAGTGATGCTGCCTGACGAATCATCGGGCAGTGAACATAAACGCATAGCTTCAATCCTGTCTAATAGTGCGCTTCGTCGGCGGCTATTTAGCGCTCACTCCACTCACTGGCGTTTAGCGGCTAGACTAACGCCCGTTCTGGCTGGCGGCTCGTCTTGTGCTATCCACGCAACGTCGCATTCGCAATTTTCCTTTCATACCAAGTGCCCATCATCAAAATCCCGCCCAAGGATAATCGTCAACTCATCCTCCGTCCTACCCGTCTATCTATCCATTAGACGGACCACTTCTTTACTCCTCCCCTCTTTTTCAGCCAGCACCACAGCCTGCATCCTCCACCCCCGAACGTGCAGCCAACACGTATTCCCAGAGCACCACCCTCGCCCTCATTACTAATTCGACCAACCTCAACCAAGGGAAAAGAAAAAAAAAAGTCACAGCCATACTACAAACCATGTCTGCTCCCGGCCCCGCCTCCATCCCAACCTCTGCAGACCCACGTTCCCGTCGTCCCACCAAAAAACGCGTCCTGTCGCCAACATCCGCCCAAGCTGCCTCCGTCGACGCCCTCTTCGCCAAACCTGACCGGAACATCGTCATCCCTTCCACCGGCAGCAAGCGAAACCGGCATCTACCTCCCGAGATCGTCACAAACGTTCAGGGGTCTAGCGCCGGCGCCGGCTCAGGCGAGTTTCACGTCTACAAGGCCTCCCGACGGCGCGAGTACGAGCGTCTCCGCGAGATCGACGAGGCGCTGAAGGAGGAGAAGGAACAGGAAAAATTCGAGACGAATAGGGAGGAGAAGCTGAAGCGTGACGAGGAGCGGACGAGGAAAAATAGGGAGAAGAGGGAGAAGATGAAGAACAGGAAGGCTAAGAAGGGGAAGAATAGGAGTGGTGGCGGGAATGAAAATGAGAATGGTGGAAATAGAAATGGACATAACCCAAACTCAGCGACTGGAAAGAACGGCGACGAAAAGGATGGTGTTTCTATAAAAGAAGGCGGGAATGAAGCGAGCAATGGAGAAACTGCGTCAGCAGCACCGGCAGTTGGTCTTGTCATCCACGATGACGATTGATTGGTTGATTGCGTTATTGCGTGCCAATTCCTGGCGAGGACAATATATACATTTTGTACAGTAGAACTTTAGTTCTTTTACCTAGCATAGCGTTTGAAACGATACCCTTCCACATAAAACAACGTTTGCACATTATCAAAGGCACAAACCACATTTTCTTCATTAGCCTGAGCCTGTTGATGATATGAAAGAAAGCCCTTGCATTACAATCTTTCCTCATTGTCCCTGGGTCAGTTTTGCTCCTACCAGGCCAAACGAGCCGTCTCTCTCGAGATTACTCGTACGTACACGTCTTGAGTTTTGTAGTCTATATACCTTGAACCTTTCCACAGCCAAATTGCACTTCGCCATCTTTGTGTCGGATCGTAACAGGGGTGTGCCCAGAGTGAGAACGAACAGAAGATGCAATTCCCCAAGCCTCTTGTTCGCCATCTCATCCGCAAACCAGCTTTCTCACAAGTCAACATGTCTCGTCGATATTTATATGCTCCCCGTCTGATTTGAGATATTGCAAACTTAGTCATCACCTCCTCCGACTCCAGGAGCACCACCTCCCATCTGCGCCTTTTTGGCGCTGCAGATGTCGTCGACTCTCAATAACAAGCAAGCGGCCTGTGTCCATGTTAATTTAACTCAGTCCTCTGCGACCTTGGCAACACATACCTCAATGGCAGTCTTCAGACTTTGCAGCTTGATAGCTTCGGGCTCCCACACGCCATACTCCTTCATGTCCACAATGGAGCCAATGTCACCGTTGACACCCCACGAGCTCTTGCCCTCAGCCTGCTTGGCTCGCAGATCAGTCAGAACACGGACGGGACTCTTGCCAGCGTTCTGGACCAGTGTGCGGGGGATGACCTCCAAAGCATCGGCAACAGCCTTGTAAGGCCACTGCTGCACGCCCTCAATACCCTTGGCCAGTTGTGAAAGTCGTACTGATACAGCCATCTCCGTGGCGCCACCGCCAGGCGACAATCTAGGGTGAAATATGACGTTGCGGGCAACACCCATGGCGTCCTGCAAGTTTCGTTCGATCTCGTTCAAAATATCCTTGGACGGGCCACGGAGCAGGATGGTGCAAGCCTTGGGGTTCTTACACTTGGTGAGGAAGGTGAAGTATTCGTCGCCAATCTTTTCAATGTCGAACAGACCGCATTGGGTGCCAACATCAGAATCTTGGAGCTCGTCTACTCTGTTAACGATGGTGGCGCCTGTGGCGCGGGCTATTCTGTTGTTATCCGTCTTGCGAACCCGTCGCAGGGCCGTAATATTTGCTTTCACAAAGTAGTGTTGAGCCAGATCTGAAGTTATTTGGTTAGCCACTCAACAGACATGTTGAAGGGGGAACAAGCAGGCCACGGGTTGAGGTCAAGGCTAAATCGCATAGTTCTAGACTCACCCGAAACACCCTTTTCGGTAATGACGAGATCAGGCTTGACGGCGATGATGGCATCACACATGGCCTTGACCTGCTCCTCCTCAATCTGCAAGATTCTGTTCCAGTCCTCCTCCTTGGATATCTCGATATTGGTCTGGGATTCTCCCTTCTTGTACTCCAGAGGGCAGTCGAGGAGGACGATTCGAGGGTTCTGTATATGACGGCGCATCTTGGGGTGAGTGATGTCCTTGTTCAGCATCAATCCATCCAGTACCCTGCTGTCTTCGATCTCACCACCAGGCACCTTCTCGATACGAGCGTATCGCTTGATGTCAACCTCGATCTTGCCGTTGCCAGCTTCCCAGGCCACCGTTCGGACGGCCTTCAAGGCGAGGTCGCACATTTGGTTCATCCAGCGAGACACGAATTTGGTACCAATGGATGACGAGATGAGCTGGTGCATAGCCTTGTCGTCATTAATGTCAATAGGCAAGGATATTTCGTCGATAATTTTAATTGAGTCCTCAAGAGCACGCTTGAAGGCGGCGATGATTACGACAGGGTGGATATTGCGTTCGAGCTGTGGTAGAGCCTGGGCGAGGATTTCACCGGCTAGCCCAAAGAGAATGGTATGTCAGTAAATCCATCCTCTTGTTGTTGGGGCACATGGCCGCTTATCCCGAATGAAGTATGTGGGAAAGAGAAGCATGGCGGGACAACGATGGTAATGATGAGACACGTACCCAGAATGATGACAGTGGTAGTTCCGTCACCCACTTCTTCATCTTGTGTTCGGCTCAGCTCTATCATGCTCTTAGCGGCGGGATGTGATACTTCGATTTCTCGGAGGATGGCATGGCCATCGTTGGTCAAGACGATTCCGCCCATGGGATCGAGGAGCATCTTGAGCATGGCCTTGGGACCGAGACATGATCGGATGATATCGGCAACACTATGGATCGAGAAATTGCGGTTTTAGTGAGGGTTTGTGCGATTACGCCGGGTATGAGGTCGGAACAACGTACGCCTTTGCGGCAGCTATGTTTGATAGTTGAGCTTTCCGTCCTGTCTGTCTCTCACCGCTATTGGTGTCTTAATATTTGCATCAGTACAAAAAATTTACATACGAAGACATGGCGAAGCTTCGGGCGGTCAGAGGTCACGCCCAGGAGCATCATGGGATAGAGAAAACAAGCATTGTCTACTTACTCATAACCACAACTGGAGCTTGCATGTTGGGCAAATTTTACACTAGACGGACGCTGCTGGAGAGACCGAGACCAGAGAGAAAGAGGGGATTGGCAGCACACCCAAGCAGCTCACAAGGGTTGAGTAGAGTTGCTGCAGTGAGGTCGTCGATGCCGGGGGTAAGCGGGCGGATTAATATGAAAAATTGGAATAGGTAGAAGCGAAGGTGGGAGATGGAGGAGGGGCCCAGGCAGAAAAGTGCCCACGATGATGGTGGTGCGTGGGGATTTTTGTGGCGGGGAGCAGCCAGCATCCAGCATCTGAACGTCTTTGGAACGCGGTGGAGATCCGTGGTCTGTGGAACGGTTGTTGATTGGTCCGCTTCCATCTGCCTTGCTATGATCACAACGTACGAATTTCACAATCGAAGGTATTGAAATGTCAAATTCGCCTTGGCATGAGCGCCATCTGCGTCTCCGAAAGCCTGTGTTCCCTGGACACTTTACTCGTTTTGAACAGTGGTAAACGGAATTGTTTGAGGAGCGCGGCGGCTCTTGGTATCGATGCGTCATGACTGGTTTTCGTGTTAACGAATCTCTTCAAACTAATGAAAACCTTTTATAGGAGATCATCTACTGTCTAATCAGACATCGACGACAACAACATAACAAATGAATATTGGCTTTGACATGATGCTCAGTCTTGGGGCCCGAAAATCTGTCCCTCTCAAGGACAGAGCTATACAAGTGCTGTATAGACTATTCGACTTGAAGGGGACGCCACTTGGTTATTGTCTCACAGGGCCTTCGCCATTTTCCTTGTCAGACTTTGATGATAAATTCAGTATTCGCTCACCTATGTCAATGCCAAATCGCCGCTCTGAACTGCGAATACGGTAGTTGGGTTATTGTAGGGCAAGACACGAACTGCCTTGCTGCACACTCGGACCCTGCCTGATTCACACAGAGATCGTTATATTAGTTTCTCATCGAGATTTGCAGGGGAAGAGTCGCGTTATGAGTCACACGTTCTCGATCATTGTTATTTGCATCTACGGCTTAAAGTTAGCCCTCTCCAAATACGATCCGTTTCCGTTTCTTTGGCTGTCCCTCGCAGAAGAAGGACACGGCACCACACATAAAAGACTATTGGATGCGAACAAAAGCCACATAATCTCATGGGCCCCAACTACATTATCAAGTGGATGATCTTGTTGAGGGTTGTACAATTCATGATCCACAGGCATTGTGCACTGTTCCAAGTATCTAGGCTAGGTACCCAACGTAGGCAAGAGCTTGTTGAGACTGTCATCAAATTCTTTCTGGCCCAGAGAGAGAATTCCTATGTAAAAGGTGCATACAAAATAGTTTCGAAAGTATTGTCTGACAAGGCCTACGCAGTTCGAGCACACTTCAACGCGCAGTTTTGCTCCGGAGAAAGTTGTTCATTTGTCGGGTCACGTATTCCCTGGCTCTAATTGCAGACTGCAGTTGAAGAACGTCTGCCTTTTCCCTCTTTAGTATTTCTTCATCAACCCTCTGCTTTGTTTCCGTGGCTCCCCAGAGACATTCATGGAGATCATTGTTATCCCATCACCTCGCCTCGCTGTGCATGTCTCATGACAGTATTCCCTCGTCCAAGCATAGGGTTGCTGGTTTATATGGGCATGAACTGGTGCCTGACATGAGTTTGACTCGAAGAAGTGGATGACATCAGTCCAGATTCTGTATATTCACGACCTATTTGGCGCTTCGTGCACGCTAGCACAACCGGGCGTGATTCGGCAACCAAGGGACTACATATAGTTGCATGGCTTTTTCGCTATCGTTCGAGGATTCCCATTTGCTCGGAATTTTCAAACTGCATCCTACGCGATGAGTAGTTAGCCCTTTCATATACCATGTCGACAAGCCGTTTGAATCGCTTGATTCAACATGAGGAAGTGGTATTGTGTTGGCTGGCTCTCCCAGAGCTCACTACCAGTATTTGTGCGGATGCATGGTATGCCTTCGACTGTTGCCAAGGCATGTTGGCTCGTTAACGCATCTGATGTTGCAAATCCAGCAACTTCCTCCTGTACCCCTAAATTCCACGACATTCTTTCGACACATCATATTCTTTCGTACTAGGTTACGCACGTTGGCGCTGGTCATCTGTGCAGCTGCTGCTATTGGCTGCTGCACATACGCCTTGCCTTTGCCCCGCTATCTCAACCCCTCTACCCCACCATTCTGGCAGCTCTGAGCTTCCGCATCTTGACTCAAATTTCTTCCTTCTTCAACAAAAGCTTTCCGCACTTTTCGAACCTATTTTACTGTCAACGATTTCATTGAACAGCTCATCATGGGTGTCACTAAGACTATAATCAAGGAGGGTACTGGTGAGCAGCCAACCACCGGCAAAACTGTTACCATTGAGTACACTGGCTGGCTAAAGGACGAGACAAAGCCCGACAAGAAGGGCAACAAGTATGTCAATATTGAATGACTGTGACTGGGCCTTCATCAAACGGGTCCCTAAAATTCCGTTCACTAGGTTCGATTCATCTGTCGGTCGCGGTGACTTCGTCGTCAAGATTGGCATTGGTCAGGTTATCCGGGGTATGGGACTCGTCAAAGTCATAACTGCAGCCTTACACAGTTCAAACTCCTAACATCAATGAACAGGCTGGGATGAGAGCATTCCCCAAATGAAAGTCGGTGAGAAGGCTACTCTCGACATCTCCGCAGACTGCGCATATGGTGCTCGGTATGTTTTAGTGGCTCTCCATCGCAGGCTGCAATCGAGACTTACGAGGATCGTACTACAGCGGCTTTCCCGGTCATATCCCCCCCAACTCAGCGCTCATCTTGTAAGATCAGTCCACAGCTTCCGAATTTTGTTTGTGTGTTCTCTCACTAATATGGTCTCAGTGATGTGGAGTTGAAGAAGGTTACTTAAACTCAAGGCAAGGCAAAACATGAAAGTGTCGAGCGATGGTGATTGCTGAGCGAATGGAGATAGGTTTCTCCTAGAGATCTTGTTAGCAAATGAATGCCACTCACGCTTCGATATCTGGAGAAATTTACCTGTCGAATGCTAGTCCCTAGTCTGATATCGTAATCTTATGTTCCTTGAACGCCTCTTCCGACATTGAATCCCATAAAGACATCCATAGCGGGACAATCGGTAGATAGATGTTTTGTAGATGAGATGGGTACGAGATGGGTCAACGCGGTATGGGAATAGTTGAACAAAAGAATCGATCCTAGATTGGTATAACAACACCAGGCAAAAGATTATGTTTTACCCGCTGCTAACGGCGACATTAGGTACGTGCCTGATAAGAATCTGGAGAGGAAACAAGCTGGACTCAGTTATCTGATGAGGCACACATCTAGCATTGATAGATGGAAAAGCAGGCTTCTCAGTGAACACAGCCCATTCAACGGAGCCCGCATTCGGCAGCTTACCAGCCAAAGTCAGAGCATCGCGGGATGCTCCGGTCTGGCATGGCTTCGTACTCCATCGCCCGACCAAGGCAGGGTCTATCCGCACAAGTAAGACTCGATACCCAGAGAAGCATGTTTCAATCTTTTTGACTCGATGTGCTGAGACGAAAGGTCGCAAACACATGCCAGCTGGGTAAACTCGGGAAGGAAGCTCACCATAGTTAGGCCATGGTCGACTTTGTCCCGAGAGACTTTGTTTGGGCGAGACAACGGAATGTGATGTGCAAGGCTGGTGGCACTGATAGCAATCAATCCAAATGAAAAAAAGTTAGCCGGGCCTGGTCTGCAAACCGAAGCAGAGTGATACCGAGCGATTGGACAAAGACCACCATAGCTTTCGACTTTATCTAATGAGGGGTTGCAACCTCTTTCGGGCGATTGGAGCGAAGAAAATACAACATGGCCATCAGACTTAGGCTCGTTGATATCGCTCCACGGCAAGTGATCGGGTATCAAGGCATATACAGGATACGGAACACAAGCGGGAGCACACCATTCACAATGTCGTCCTTGGCGCAAACGTTCGTTCACCATACTGCTGGAACCGGCCAGTGCATGAACATCAGTCGCCGGGCCATGGACGCATCTTCCCGGCTAAATCTACGGACGTTAGCCGCGATATGCCGTCAATTTATTGCTCCTTCCGCTTAAACGAGGCAGATTAGTTGCATTCTAGCAGAAGCACATAATGCCGCTCAACATTGACCGAGGATATCTCCGAATACGCAGCGTATTATTCAAGTTGCTTGGACATGATAAACACATGATTGGTGATGATGGAACGATTTTTACACCTTTCATTGACAACGGGAATGGATACAATGGGGCCATGTGGCATTGTGTCCAATGCAAGTCGGGCAAAGTACGCGAAGCAATCCAAGAAGAGATCGGGCATTGAGACGCACTAGGATCGTTGTGTGTCAGATAAGCAAACAAGAAGGGTGTGTCCAGTACCAAACAGCGAGAGGTGCATCTCCTGATAATGGCAACTGGCTCTACTGGATACACCATCTCGACTCCACCACACTATGGAGGCCTTGATTCCCGGACGAGGATGGACGAGACGTCGCCGATCAATCATCCACTGTACAGAGTGTACAGAGTGTACAGAGTGTACTCTGTACAATCGCACTCTCATAACAGCGGCATTATTGGCAAGGGAGGATCGTAAATTTGATGAAACGAAGACAGCAGCGGGCAGAACAGCGGGTCCGGCAGCGTGTCAGAATGATGGAAAAGTTGACGGATGGCTCGCACAAGTCTCATCAAAGTCGCACGGTAGAGCTTGTAATGCCGTGTCCTGTCTTTGCTGCACATGATGGCCCATAGTGATCTGACGATAGAACGCCATTTTGCGTCGGCCGTGTGGCCACTTGGATCGCCACTGGCTGCGGGTATCACTATCTGAGAAATTTTCCTATACACGCCTGCGGATTCGTCGGCGGACCGGGTCATGATTCGGGCGCCCTCTCGCGCGAGGTGCAATTGGCATGGAGCTGGAGCCAACTCAGCAGCACACGTCCCCTGAACCAATGGTGGATTGCTGGCCTTGGGAGATTATCGCGGCTTAAAGCGGGACGACATGGAGGTTTGAGCCGCTCTGGCACGGAGCACGTACCATTCATAACTTCACTTCAACGAGAAGAGCAACGCGGACGGTGGGACGGACAGGACGGACGGAGTAGGAGAGTGAAGTGAGAGAGCGAATTTGCACGAGGCAGATAGAGCACGGGAAGACACTGGAAGGTTTTGTCAAGTTTGCCGCAAAACGACATGGACCGGGCTTCAGGCTTCAACAGGGCAGTCAAATAACGGCAGCGAGGTGCCGGCACCCTCAGGTAAGGTCAGCTACATGCCTCAGGTCGCCTACAGACACGTCGTGCCAGGGACTAGTCTGCCATGCCGTGATGGGGCGTGCAATTCCCAATGCTTCTACGACCGTACGAGAGTTTCATATCGAGACTTGACGGAAAAGTGGCCTGTTGTATCAGTCGCCTGCCTGCGAGTGTGCTCCCCCTGATAGGTTCGCAGCCCCCGCATCTGGAATGAAGAAGCCGGTAAGCAAAAGGTTTGCAACCTAGGTGGAAGGATTTCCGAATGTTACAGACACGCCGCCACGAAGCGCCATTAAAACAACAACGCCAGGATTAAAAAAAAAAGGCAACAAGATTGGACGGTTTATTGCGAGTGAGCACAAAAATTCATGATTATGACGGACAAGAGGCTTTGTCGGCATATTTTGTTTCCTTTTGTTCCACGTGAGTCGGTACATGAGGCGTTTACGATGGGGCAAAGAGGTAAGATTTTTTTTTTTTCTTTATTCTCACGACCCATTCTCTCACCTGAGACTTCACTAATCGAGATTTAGCGCAGATCAATACGACCATGACCGTTTCTGATACAAATTCAACGAACGAGGCCAGGGGGTGCGATGAAAAGGGCCATTCATCGGACACCAGCAAAGAACCCATGCCCTCTGTTGAAATGTAATTGCTGCATTGTTAACCCCATTCGGATTCGGATCCAATGGGTTGCATCAAAACCTCGGCTTCGCCCGGTGGCTTGCAAAGTAAAAAGAAAAGAGCTTTATAGTTTTATTTCCTTTTTTTTAAAAAAAAAAGAAAAAGAAAAAGAAAAGAAGAAGAAGAAAAAGCTGCTTAGACACAGGGACTGGGCCAAAGGCGAGGGGCGTGCGCTTGACAGGCCAGCCAGGAAACAATGAACAACGCAGACAAACAGCAAAAGCGACTCCGTACACACAAAATATGGAATTCTCCGGTGTTATGTTCGAGAGACGGGGTGCTACATGTTGTCTGTGCTCCGGGGCTGGGGAAGGACGAGCGAACCGAGGCCTGTGCCGTGCCATGGATTTCTGGGACCGGTTTCATATCTTGGTCGTTGCGGGCTTTGGTGCAGCACGCACAAGCCAGGTCTGATGCGAGAAACGGACAGAGGGCAAGGGAGCACTACATAACGTGGTGTCTCTGGTGACGAGATGGTGATGAATGGGTGATGGCAAGGTGCAGCAGACGCGGTTTTTTTCTTGTCTTTTTTTTTTTTTCTTTTTATGGTTTCAATCTCTCGCGCCACAGTCTGATACCTCAATGCACAGCGACGATGCGTACCTGGGCTGGGTACCTACGGAGTGCAGCAGGCACCCGAGGTAACAACGGTGCTCGTCCGTACAGGTGCTGCTCCGTATACGGAGGAGACCATGGTCCTATGTAATGCGCAGTGATACCTGAGCCACCTGAGCCGTGATGCGGGCCCGCGGAATGGGTCGATGGGTCCTCCCCCAGCCAATAACACTGCATGTATCCGTTGATACGCGTGCACTAAGCGCCTTGCAGCGCGCTATACTAAAAAAAAATCTAAAAAAAAATAAAGAAATACGACAGATCTAGTCTGTACCAGGCTTGAAGATCATTATGTGTTCTCATGCATGTTTGAAATTTCCTCGCCAACAATGCTAGCTACCACGTCTCCATTTTTCACAATTTGTGACGTGGTACGTGCTGGAAAGATTATCAATCTCAGCCATGAGCTCAGGTGGATCCCACAGCACTGCCCACTCCGCCGGTGCTCTCAAACTAAAACGGCGCGCCGGATCAGGTTCAGGTCCTGACGATCAGCGGGAGGAACATGTGTAGAGGCACGCTACTCCACCACCAAAGCAGGTAGGAAAAAAAAAAGAAAACAAAAAGAAAAAGAAAAAACTAGCGTGTATAGCAAACCCGATAACAATGCATATTTTATACAAAAGAACTAAAAAAAAAAAAAACCGCAGACTTTTTTTTTTTTCACCCTGCAACTTTGGCCATGACAAACGGGCAAGGCGGGCAGGGCGGCAGCGGCAGGCGGCAGCGGGCACTCCCGGCTCAGCTTAGCGCACTAATTCCGGCGGAAAAACCTGTTGCTGTACGTAACGAAGCGGAGCACGGCCGCCGACGGCTTGCCTCCCCAGTGGCCAACCGGACCCGCCCCCGTCGCAACCATCTAACCTCGGCAGAAGGGCCGCCTATTATTAGGTCGTGATGGCTTGGCCTGCAGGGCTGGCCGACGAGCAGCGGGCAGCTAACCTGACGGGCAAATGAGAGAAAGATACTGACTGCGGCGGCCGGAGCAAGCGGAACCGTCTACGTGACGTAGCCTGTGCCGCTGCCGGGCACGAACAGCGCTGGTTAACTGAGATATCCCGTTTTTTTTTTTTCCAAAGGCCGTCGGCGTGTTTTACCCGGTATAAACAAAGCCTGTAACTTCGCAGTGGGGGCGGTTCCCAGAGCCCGGTATGTAAAATGGTTGTTTTCTGGGATAATCAACAGCGCCCCCTTCACCCACCGTACGAGGAGGAGTCACTTGTTGTTTACCGTTGTTTCCCCCCGGCCAAAGCTCTGTCTGGCATTTCACGTGCTTCTCCGCCCCCCCCCCCCCCATTACAGGGGGTGGGGTCTTCCGGGAGAGACATGGCCCGCATGACGTGGTTGGTTCTTGCGCCCGCAGCACCCAGTGGCCTGATCCGGATTCCTCTTCTCGAAACCCGCTCCAGAGCGCAATTAACCCATCAAAACGACGGCATGCCCGCAAGCCGCAAAGCAGCCCGCCTCGTCAATTCATGCCTAAACAGCCCCCGACACTTGAACAAGGCTCGAAAGAGCCGCCTCCGTCTGAAAGCCCACCATGCCATCGACTCGCTATGCGCAAAAAAGATAAGCAAAACTAAAAGGACCAGGCAGGCTCTCGTTACGCAGACCGGGCCCTTTATGTCTAGTTTATACGTATTCATTTTTCATTATTCAATTTTTTTTTCTCTCCCTAAAACAACTAGCAGCGGATGATGCCGACGTGGCCGCGCTTCGCTAGCTCTAGTACCTGCGTTTCAAACCTTGTGCCCAGACGATAATGAAAAAGCAAAACACAGAAGAAAATAACGAGGGTGTTTTTTTTTTTTTTTGGCCCCCCTGATGCGGTTTTCGTATCATCTTATTGTTTTCCCGCTTACCATCGCTCTCCACTTGACGGCAGCTGCAATGTCGTGGTTATTCTGGATACTGCGTCGTATCCCCTCCCTCGAGGCCGCGCTCATCGTCATGATCCACCGCTTATTAAGTAATCGCTTTGATCCTTGTACGTAGTAGGAAAGAATATACCATAACCTGTCACTTTTTTTTGTTTCTTTCTATACTGGTGTACCTTACGATCCACGCAACCTGTCTGCGACACCAAGTAGTAGTATCGTCACCCGCTACCCGATTAGTGACGATCCCTGCAAGTGACCAGCTGGCCCCTCTCAACACTGTCAACGGGATTGCTTTGCTTCGTCGTGAATGCAGGTCAATCACCAATTGGCGGCATGGTATCTATCTATCTAGCCTGAGTTTGCATCTAGACGCTTGTGTCAGCTGTTGCCCGTGCCCAACCGCCAGTCCTATCAAGCCCGTTGTAACATGTTTCGTCACACTTCCGCCCAAACGTGCCATCTCTCGCTGGTCTTAGCCCAAGCTCGGCAGCCATGTGGGATTTACAGTCACGCATCACGTTCGGAGAGCCAGTCTTGGTTTGTTTGCCTGCTTCGGGGATAGTAGTATTCATCAGAGCCACCCATCTTCCGGGTCAAGCTTTGCTGTGTGCCTATCCATGAAGTCTTGCCATCGTCTATCTGGTTGGCAGTCCTATGCCGATGCCCAGTATCTGGGACATATTGCTGCGACTCTATCATAAGAAAAAGCCCAGTTCAACCACAGGCCTGTCGAACCAATGGCCTCATCCCTTGGCCCGCCCAGTCGCGCCTCGCAGTCTTTGTAACAAAATTCCAAATTCCAGTGCTATGTCAGACCCCTTCCCTCCCCCCCCCCCCCCCCTTTTTTTTTTCGGTCCCTAGTCGGACACCATGTCCGCCAATCAAGTATCGTAATATTCCCAATCGAGCCCAAAATGTCCCCATGCCATGCTGATGTAGTAGTAGCTGTAGTTCAAGGTTTGTGTGACACCAACTCCAATCTCATGTGTAATACAGAATACCTCACATGGGCCGCCATGTCCCGCCGTCCTATGCTTCCAGCAGACACATTGATGAGGCGGCACTAAAAGAGACAAGGGAAAAAAAAAAAAAGGTACAGAAACAATTTGTTTTTTGTGGTATATGCACCGCTCCATAGCATGCCGTTCTTGATACAAAGAAAGGGAAACCGGAAATAAATGTAGTCGAGAGTGGGAATGTGCGGGGTCCCACCTCGCTGACTCTCGCGAGTCGTACAGCGTGGGGCAAAAAAAAAAAAAAAATGTGTAATCGAGTTGAGCTTCGTAATGAGAGGGCAAAAGTCGTCAATTTGGTGAAGAGGGTAATGAATTCGTGTACATGTGATAGTGGTACTGTTGGTTGTAGATGGCTTAATGTGATCGTCGTTGCAGTCTAACATGCTCAAACGAGATGGCATACGCCTTCAGCTCTTGCTTTGCCGTATCTGACAGCTGGTTGGATTCGCCTCTTGTTGACGTGCTCTGCATGGAACAGAGGCTGCTGTGCGAACTTGATGGGCTGAGGTTGCGAGTAAAAGTGGAGGTCGATGAGTCGGTCATGGAAGCGGCGGTGTAGTTGCTGCTCAGAGATTGACTTTGGATGGAGCTGGTCCCATAGGGCTGAGCATTGCTGAAGTCATAGGCGGGAGAGAGGTAGAACTTGGGCTTCGATGATGTTGAGGTCGTTGGTGATGAAGGACCAGATAACCAAGGATATCCGGCGGGGGCAAAGCCCGGTGAGCTAGCCTGCGAGCTGGGTGTTGAGCTCTTCTCCTGGTCCGCGAGTCTGCAGGACTCGGAGCAGTACGCCGCACCGTCTGATTGTACCTGCTTGTCGCAAGACAGACAGAATTGGTGTGCCCAGAGGTTGAAAGCCATTGTAGCTAGATGTGCCTGGTTGATGTTGTAGTTTTGGAGGTTTTGGTGGGAAAAGCGAGGCAAGAAAGCAGTTCGTCAAAGAATTGGCAACGTTCGCTTTCTTGTTGTCAACTCGGTCCGTCGAGAACGTATGACTGTTACGGTTACGGTTACGGTTACAGAGCTGATGTAGTGGGGAAGCCGATGTCGAAATCGTGAGTCAAGTCGAGCGAAAGCGGGCCGGTACAAGTGGGAGCAGTGGAAAGTGCAGCAAAGAGTTCAATGGTTTTTCAGTCCAGAGACCAAGGTGTGTGAGCACAATGGGCCGCAAGAATCAAAGCTCAAGATGAAGAAGGGAAGGTCGAGGACCGGTAGGGGAAGAACAAGGTTGAAGCGAGGATGGAGAGAAAGACTGAGGGAGGATGAGGGCAGAATATGTATGTATAGACTATAGATGGCGTGGTGTCAGAAGGGCGTGAGAAGGAAAAGACCACTGCCAGACAGGTGGGGTGGGGTGGGGTGGGGGGTGTGTGAGTGTGGAGCCGGGCGTGTGGCTTTCCTGAGGGTGATTTGTGGTGTGTGAGCAGCCGCTCACGCTCAGGTGGGTCTGGTGCAGACAGCTGTAAGGTAGGTAGGTAGGTAGGTAGGTAGGTACCTGCGTACCTCCTAGTGGTAGACAGCCCCATGCTCAGAGCAGCCTGGCCGCGAGAGCCGTGGTGGTCGTAGTGGCCGTGGTGGCCGTAATGGTCGTCATCAAATGGCTATGAGCACCGGGTTCTAGGCGCCAGTGGACGAGTGGGCACAACTTTTGCGCCGGTCAGATTGACTGTAGACAGCCAGCAGCTAGACCATCTACCTAGGTACCTCGGTACGCACCCACTGGGGCTCAGACTGGTGCGCATGGTCTGTACCTGTACCTATCTCGCGCGGCGCTAGTAGATGGTAGGTACATGCTGCCGCTTGTGCATGCCGTCCCTACGAGGTACCTAGGTACCTAAAAATATAAAATATAATGAAATCGGCCGGTGTGGCCCAAAGATAGACCGGGCGGGGTCCCACCTTCATGTCCTGCCCGTCGCGGCCGTGAAGCAGACTGGCAAACTCACTCGCTCACTCACTCACTCACTCACTCAGGCATCCCACGAGGAACTGCTGCTCGAAGGGGTTGTGGGGCGAAAGAAGATGCAAGGTGTGCACCATCACCATCACCATCACCATCCACCATCCGCCATCCACCATCCACCATCCACAATTTGGCAGGCAAACATCGCAATGGAAGTCCTGGCCTGCTTTGCCTGGTGCTTACCTGCTGCAGAAAAAATGAGCTGGCCAGGCCGACGATGGTGCGAGTATCATCAGATCAGCTTTGGCAGCCAGTCAATGGGCTTTCACTGGAGCACAAAAAATTTTTCTTTTTTTTTTTAACCCCCCCCTTCCTTTCTCTCCCTCCCCCCCCCTCCTCCCTCTCTTTCTCCCTTTCTAGGGAAGCTCGCACTGTCACGGCTGCCTTTGTCACCAAAAGGATGCAGTCCTCGTTTCTCTTTTTCTCTTCCTTTCCTGACTCAGTCCTCCAGCCCGCGGGCACCAGTGTGTCGAGCCTCGATGATAGCCACTGGCGATTACGACATCTGGCCAACCTGTCTGTCCCTCGAAGGCCTCCTTCAGGCGGCCTTGGCCATTAACCACCCCAGACGCCTATCAAAAACATGAGGAACTAGTCGCCCTTGCTCGTTGTTTTCCTTATCTCTCTTCTCTGTAGCTCCATGTCGTCGTTGTAGGTCATTAGCCGGTTTGTGTTCTATATTCCGTCTCCAACACTCTGATTGCAGAGCTTAAGCACTCTAAATGTTCGCCTAGCTCTCACGATGACATAGTGGCATGACGGAATCGTGGAGTCTTGACTGGGGGGCGGTCCTTTGTTCTCGTTCTTTCATGAGCACGGAACAGGCAATGAGCTCAGCAGCGAGTCCGACATGTTCCGCAAACAAACGACAGCGGACCTTTGTGCATCTTCTGCTTCTGTATCTTTTTTAAGTTTTACCCATCTGCCATTCTGGGCTTGGCCAAGCACCACTTATTCACTCACTCAATCACTCCACAAGGCTATGATGAACATGAACCCGTGTGGCTCGCCCCGCCCTCTCCCATGCAACATGTTCTGCTCCAGGGGTGAGAGAACAGGTATAATAATTATGCTGCCATGTTTGATCAAGTCTTTGTTTCGAACAGGACATCGAGGATGGATTGGAAACGCTCGTGCATCCCGAGACACAGAAACTTGCTCATTTGCTGGAATGCTGGGATGCTGGGATGCTCCAACCGCCAACGTGCTCCATAGACAGAGCAGTCGCTTGGCAAGTTTCAAGACATAAACATGAATTGCCAGCCTGAGGCACCCTGACAGTTTCCAGTTCCCAGTTCCCAGTTCCCGTAGCCCTGATTACTTATTGCTTTCCTACCACAAACAGCCCAGTGGTGTTAATGCCCTACCTAGTCCTCTTCCGGTCTAGTTCTCCCGCCCTAGTAACCTAGCAATGCTTACCCTGGCTCAAAACCCGCTTTTCGAGCGTCGTCTGTTCCACAGTTTTTCTCGCTTGTTGCTGCAACCTGGGAGTGTCAGGTGCGGAACGAAGCACACAACTTTCCCCATCCGCCATCCCCACCCCCTTCCTTCTCTGCATGTTGTGTGTTCATGTCTCCGAATTGCGTGATGGTTGGACATTATCGACCCAGGTGAGGTAATCTTTTGTGGGTTCGTGGTTGCATTTCGTCGACCAGTCCGTCTTCGCCAAAATAACTATCCGATTCCCGTTGACCCTTTCCGCAGAAGAGACGTCATGTCATTCGCGATGCAGCTCGCTGTCGGGGGGGAGGGGGGCATCGGACACTGATCTGACTTGTCCAAAGTCCCAGGAGAAGGGGAAGAAGAAGAAGAAGAAGAAGACGAAGAAGACGGAGAAGACGAAGAGCCTAATAGAGTCAACATGGTCGTCCATTTGGAGATGCTGAACACAAAAACATCTCTCTACCACGCCGCAACGACGTGGGATCTGGTCTCTGGCTGAGCAACATGTTTCTGCTCGCGACTCCACTCAGACAGTTTCCATGGAAAGACTCATTCGTCGACGACCTGCACGCTCCATGAGATTGAGAGCTTTCAACTTGGCGGCCAAACCTCGCGTACAGTCCTGTAACTTCCAACTGCCACTATCGCGTATCACAGCAGAGGATGCAGGCAGAAGGGCTCCTTCCCTCCGACCCGGCCCTGCCATGATCAAAAATCATCAAAAATGATCAAAAATCATGTTGCTACCAAGGTGGCGTCGGTGGGGTTTGGTGAGTTTCCCCAAGGGCGCACAAGTTCATCGCCATGGTGCTAAGATGCAGTGCTACGCTATTCTCCTAATGCACCTGCAGCGGCGCCTCTGCCCTCATGCAAGCTTCTATTGGCTGCAACCCTGATGGGCTGTCGTGATACACTCCAACCCCTCAAACAATAATCGTCGTCTGGTCGTCTGGTCGTCTGGTCGTCTGGTCGTCTGGTCGTCTGGTCGTCTGGTCGTCTGGTCGTATGGTCGTATGGTCGTATGGTCGTCTGGGGCTGAGATGCTATCTTCATGGGTCCAACAAGGTCTGCTTCACGCTATTTTCGGCCCCGATTGTGGTCGGCCTCCTCATGGCTATCAATGGACTTTCATTCCTCCACGCCATGACCTATATCGTCACTCTATGCATTGAGCATGCCATCGTTTTTATGGTCTTTTGCAGCATGGCTCCTACTCATGTCTTCTGTATCTGGTGTTCGAGACGTTCCTACCATGGCGTATCGACCACAGGTTTGTGGCGAGCCTCGCACTTTTTTTTGAGGCCAGCATATATGACTGGCATGCCAGGGGCTATTTAAGGATTACTGTTTTTTTTTTAAAAAACTTGGTCCATTGGCATCAAGACACACTAACTTAAAAACGTAGTGCGTCAGCGTCCTGATTATTCTGGGACTTTGGATTGTTAGAAGGAATTATGGCGCCCTTGCCGAGGCAGATAACGAGACTAATGATTAATCAGCTATTTACCATGGCATGAGGCACTTGCTTCCGGAACGACGTCACCGGTCACAGCCAGACGAAGGAGCAAATCCGAGTTACTTGGCAAAACAACCCTGTTTTCTTCAGTCCGCGGCAGTTCTGATGCATATCTACGGACCATCAACGCAGACCAACCACAATGACGCAAGGCCAAGTAAAATAGGGAAAGTGGCTGCGATGAAGCTTTTGCTCCTCCAGCCCCAGGCCGCACCCCGCGATTTAATGTCATCATCTTGCGTATAGCTTCAGCATTCTCCGCATTTTGCCATCCCACCGTTGCAGGCATCTGGAGGGTCTGGCACCTCAGGTTCGCCCTGGCGGCCATCCCAATTTGCCTTGGAAAGCGCCCGTTCCGCCCAAAGCGTTGATACCTGCAGACCCTAGGTGGCGTCCATGGTCCATGTGGTCCTTTGCAGCAGATATTCCACCATGATCCACATTATTTCTGGGGTAGGATCCGCTTGAGCAAATCATCTAGGCCGTTTCGTTACACCCTCCTCCAACCTCTTAGCCGCCACCTGACCACCTTTTATTGGAATCGCCCTTGAAGATAACAAATTCGCTGCCATTTTCCTGTTTGATTATGCCATTTCTGCACTTGGGATTATCACCAGAGACATACGTTCGATTGGCCGCATGACAGATCATGTTTTCGTTAGCTAGCAAGGTGGACATGCGTCTGTATACGACCCAATACTAACACGAATGGTACCAGGCCGAGCACCGGCAGGAGTTGCTGCGGAAAGGCCTTCCTAAAATGTATGTCCCAAGTGCCTTGGTTTCATCATTCTCGCTAGACCCTAGACGCTTGACGCTCTATTCTATACGCTAGAGGCACCAAAGGAAATATGATGACCGAACACGTGGCTGCATCTCATCTTCATATGCGACGGAGAAAACGTTGGCCGAGCGGGAGCGACAGCGAACACTATCAGCGCACTCGGACGGTCGTTTCGCGTTATGTTGCATGTACTACAAGTACTACACGCACTATACGTACTATACGTACTATACGTACTATACGTACTATACGCACTATACGTGCCACACACGCGCATTTGGAGCATTTCTTTTGGCTTTTACTCCGTGCAGTTCCTGGAGAAGCCGTTCAGCTTGGTTCCAACTCGGCGTCCCACCACGCAGCCATGTTTTCCATATATCGGTTGACATGGACCCCCATGCCGCAGCAGGACAGGACCCTTGCGAGCCACCACCACGTCTGATGCGTCAAGCTCTTTGCATGTCATATGTCGTGATCGTTCGTCAAGGACTGTTTGGTATGGAGTGCGTTCTTGCCATTCGTCAAGCCTACTACGCTATGTGGAAGTGATCATCTACCGGCAGGCTAGGCAGGATAGCCAATCATGCATTAAATCAGCTGTCCCGGTTATGATCTCTTCGATGAAGAGTGCTGGCTGTGTGATAGGCAAGAGTTGTCTTGATGGGATGCGTCGTCTAGCCTTCATGGTTGGTCACTCTGGATGATTTAATTTACCACGGCGCAACAAAACTATTCGATAAGAACGAACGGTGGTTTGCGCCGTGGGAACTACACCGGACACTGCAATCTCGAGAACATGTTCGTTGGCTGCAACACACAACAGTCAACAATCGGAGCTCCGGCTTTTTTTTTTTTTTTTTTTTTTTTGGCCTCGGCGACCTGCGCCGAATTGCATCGGGAGAGCCATGATCATAGCGTGGCGTTATCCTGGGCAAGCCTCTCTGGATTCTGACAGATGTCTTGTCTTAACAGGATGTGGAGATACAAGGGGTCTGGAGGTTGTGTGTGGCTGGGCTAGTAAGGGGCTGTCGACGCGTGACAGTCAAATTTGAAGGTCATCTCGTCTTTTCCCGAGATAGCGCTCATTTCTAGTCCAAGGAGGGCATAGACTGTGTATGGGGTGTTTTTTTTTTTTTTTTTTTTTGGCAAGGCTCTTGTTATCGCCAAATTCGGCATTGCTGAAATTGCACCCTTCCTTGGAGCCCATCGTGGTTGATGCTTATTGCGCAATCGCCGCGATTCTACGGGAGGACATAGGGAGTATGTACACCCTGGACCAAAGGCTAATAATCATCACACTTAACTTGCGTTGTTTTGGTATAAAGAACGAAAACCAGGTGGGCCGAGCTGAGTATGATACGATACATTGAGGTCATGCGCGTATCGTAATTCTACTGCCTGGCTACCGAAATGCGGCCCGTCTGCCTCTCTTACTGCGCCAAGAAAATATCACTAATGCGATATAGAATTGATTATGTACGCACTGACCGTTGCTTAAGGATCGGCTCATGCACGGCAAGTTGATTGCAACATGGCCCTCTCACATTCTCTAGCCTCCTGCTGGAATTCGGCAAACAGACGTTGGGGGACAACGATGAGGAACATCTTCCAACAGAACAGGAGTGAGTGATTGCAAGTCGGGCGCATATCAGACGACGCGCCACGGAGAGACAACTAGGTGTTGGACTGGTTGTTCCCGGGTCCAACGGTGGTCGGCCACTTACCCGCAGCAGTCGGATGGCTTCTGACGGCGCAACGCCATGTTTTTCCCCGGACTGATCCTGTCCAGGTGAAAATGATGGTTCCAACACAGCATACTCCGTCCTGGACAAAAAGTTATGCGCCTGCAACGAAGAACGCCACCTGAGCCTTTTCGCCGCCCACCTCGGTCATGGGACAAGGCTGTCCAAAGCTAGGTGAGCGCCCCCGACCTAGACTTCGGCCCCTGAAAGCGACGGGCTGACTGACGACTTGCTGAAGCTCATGGTCCTTGGTTGACCACGGCCAGGCCCCGATGAGGGTCCCACGACCACGACTCAGCATTATCACAATCACACCTCGCTGAAGTGTTGCGGCCTCGGGAATGAGAAGGCATGGGGGTTGGCCACATGGGGGCTGTAAAAGGGCACATCTCTCCATACGAGTTGCAGCTATTAGACCTGCACGCAAGGTCTCGATGACATGTTTGAGAAAATTATCATGCCAACAGATTCGAAAATTGGCAAGGGAACGGGTTTTTGCGCCGTCTGGCATGGATCCTTCTCCAAGGGGGCATGCTGAATTGGCAAATTCTTCTTCCTGGTCGGCCAAGGTTTGTCGCTCGGCGATGAAGTTAGCTCACGACCGCGTAATGTACGAACGAAAGCCCTGTTTTGCGAACAGATATTCTGTCACTACAAACTGGTCGGGTTTCCGGAATGGGCGAAGCTCAAAGGGACGACGGCAAGGGGGATTGACAGATTGCACAGCTAGGGGGTTATACATGGGCGGATTATTGAATGTTTTTTTTTCTTCTCTTCGCTGTTGTGGTCGCGCGAGGCCGAGCAATGCAGGGGTTGAGGCATGACGATATTGGAAAAGCAGAGAGGGAAAAGCCAGCTCTGGCATGGCATGGCATGGCATGGCATGGCATCTGCGTTACCGCCAGGTATGGTATTACCACAGCCCAGGCCCCTCCCCCGTCGTGTGCTGTGTACCGTCATTTCCATCATGGTTCCTGTTCTGTGTCACTGCGACAGTACGTCGTCCTCCGATGAAAAGACATGACGGGTACAGGGAAGGCCAGGCACCGCACCGCACCGCACCGCACCCCCCGGCGCAGCATCTATGAAAGCATACGAAAGAAAATACTGAACAATCAAAAAATTATAAAAAACCTTTTTAAGTTCGATAAGAAATATTTAAAAAAGAAAAAGAAAAAGAAAAAGAAAAGGGGGAGCAGCTGACGCGTCGACGCAAGTGCCGGCAACTACCTAGCCAGCGGCTGATGATACAGCACGCCCGAAACATAAAACCACTCGACCACCAAGCTTGTCCAAGCAAATCCGGGGAAAGCCATCTCTCCCGAATCCCGAAACTTGGCGCCGGGTCTTGAGACAGCCGGGGCGCATGAGATGGGGAGCACAGCACAGCACAGCAAGGCGCTCGAGGAGCCACAGAAAACGACGATCCGCAGTGGTCTGAGGAGACGAGTCCTTCCCAAACTGACGTTGATCTTTTTTGTTGTTGGGGTGGGCCTTCCGGAATGGCCGGCGCATAATGACGGGCGGACGAACGGATAACCAGAGGTTATCCTTGGGAGACGGAGCCAAGACCCGTCGGAGGTGCCATGTCTTGTTCGCCCTTCAAATGCTCGGGATTTTCAAAAAAGAGGCACATTTTTGTTGCATGCGCCGAATCAGATTTCAACGGTAAAGCGCTCAGCACTTGGCCCTGGCCTGTTCTCTTTTTCAATCTCGCCAACCCCGGGCGTTTAAGGAGCGAAAATGCCGCGCGCAGCCTTAACAACCCCCGCCTGGCTGAAACTGTCTTTTATTTTTCATTTATTATTTTTTTTTCATTCCCTTGCGCCCTGCTACTTGACTTTGCTTGCAAGTAAAAAAAAACCCCGAGTTGTATTTCATTTCATGTAATCGTCTTGGGCGAAACTCACCCGGCAACTAACTGCCGAGCCGGGATGCGCGGAGAGCAGCACTGCCCGTTGCCGGTTGGACGATGTGTCCCGCACATGCCGTGCCATGAAAGGGCTGGCTGGTTTTGATTTTTCTCTCTCTTGTGTTCCCTCTTTCTTGGCGGTGCAACAGGTTAGTTGCGCAAGGGCGCGTGGAGTGGTTTGAGCAACATTTGCTGGAAAACGGCTGCGGGTGACAAGGACGTTGGGAGGTCCAAAGGAGGAAAAGGGGGGGGGGAAGGGGCGGTTCCTTGTCGGTACCAACGACTGGTAACTTATTAGACAGAATCACCTTTTTTTTTTTGCTTTCTTTCCGGGCAAGATGGTTTTCGGGTGTCGTGCCCGCAGAAAGGGGATCCTGGTCCCTGTCTGCGGTTTCAACATGGCACTGCATAACCTGTGGCTTGCAGCCTTGCGGGCGGAAACACCTTTTTTTTTTCTTTTTTTTTTTAAGAGGGGGGGGGAACCAGGGTCATGCTGATTCCTTGGCTGAGATCAACATGCTCAGGTTTGCATTGTTTCTCCATGAAGCTGCCATGCGGAGGACTGCGGTGCTGCATGCAACTCTTGAGGACCAAACTCCATGCTGGGAACGGGGACCTAGAAGCACCTTTCCGGAAAAGTGGCAATGGCCCTTGAGGCATTTTACCTGCTCGGCAAGTTATGTTGGGGGCCAACAGCTTTCATGTTCCGGGGAGGGTATGAGGCGTGGCAATGTATGCGTAAGCTTCGTCGCCAACGTATTCTCGTCAGCATCCCGTCGAAAAAAACTTGACCACCAAGCGCCTGCCACCCACCCACCCACCCCTGCAACATGCTGTAAGAATAAAAATAAAAATTTCCCATTAGTGATCAGGAGGTTTTTCTGCTTCTGCTGTCCTGGGTCCTGGGTTCATCTGCAGGAAAACGGAATTGGTTCCAACACAGGCAGCACTGCAAAGGAACATGACATGTCATTCTTGGCATCTCCGACAAACTAGCGATGCATAACCGGGCGGTTTCTGATGCTTTCTTCTTCGCCATGGCGTGGTGCTACGCAGAAAGGGAGACTCGCACGCACTGGACCCCTGCCATGGAATGGCTCCGGGTAATTTTTTCTCAGGGGGGGGGGACGTGGCCTGGCCCGGGGGCCGAACTTGTTTATTCGTTGAATCTTGGATCTTCTTTTAAAGTTGTGGAAGGATGATAGCGAGATGATGAGCGCCCCGTTCCTCTTACCCCCC
>JFZS01000329.1:0-27212 GCA_000709145.1 Balansia obtecta B249 | reverse complement strand
CTCTCTCTCTCTCTCTCTCTCTCTCTCCTCTCTCTCTCTCTCTCTCTCTCTCTCTCTCTCTCTCCCTCTTTCTCCCTCTCTCCCTTTCTCTCTCGCCCCAGGCAGCACGGAGACTACACCTCAACTAAGGTTTTGAACGCGACCTGATCTGACCTGACCTGACTATATGTGGGGCCAGGTATAAAGACCTTCCAACCGATTAAAAGTGTACGTTCTACAATCCTTACTACTTTCTATACTACTACTATTATACTACAATACATCGTTAAAACCTATAAAAATATCTGTAGAAATTATAAAATACTTATTGATTTAGAATCCTTTAGATAATTCTTTGGTTTATTTTTTAAAGCTATTATTTTGCATTATATAGATATTTAAAGACCCTAGTTAGACCTTGTTTAGAGGTTCAATCAAAGGAGCTTATTTATGCTATATGACCTACATCTGGCCCTACACAGGTCAAATCAAAAGCTCAGATCAGCTCAGGTCGCGTTCAAAAACCTCAGTTGAGGTACAGTCTCAGGCAGCACGTATGCCACCTCGTCGGTAAACCGCCTAGGCAGGCAGGTGGACACATGACATCTACCGCAAGCAGGCCATGGAGAACATAGCCCGGGATTCCCTTAACTGCGTTATAACAGGCTCCAATTACCGTCTTGTGTGCGACGAGTTCCGCGTGAAACAATGTCTGCTACGGTTATTGCTGAGCTTTCTTCGTGCGCAGGTCGAAGTCGAGTCAGTGGTTCCTAATTCCTACATCTTGATTGGTGGTAAATCGAGTGCGGGTGTTGTTGAGCCGGGCTGGCCTTAGCCATGACCGCCTAATCTAGACTAGCTTCTGGGTAAATTCTGGGTGCAGACTTCGTATTTCTCTTTTAAAATTCGGTTTCTCTCCAGTAGTGTGACGGGCTTAACATACATTGCTGGACAACGATCGATCAGCTGTCATGCCAGGACGCCCTTTATCCCATCGTTCTCGAAGCGGACCGAAGCAAATGTTGGTGATGGGAAGCACGACACGAGTGTGTATTTGGGTAGATGTCATGCGAGACGGCTGACAAGCAACAAATCTCCAGGATGGCACTTCCGTAGCTGTTGTTTTTGTGGCGAGGCGGCTCAACCCTTGTTACAGAATTTGATGGTGGTGGCTGTTGAGTCATCCACCAAGGGCCAATATATCGTCACAAGCATCTGCCGGTGAGGCAAATAGCAGACTCTGGATCCAATTCAAAATCTCTGCCGGATAGCTAGTTAGGGAAGGGAAAGTGTTCTACCGGGCAAGGGCCTCACCCAGCTTTTCAAGCAACCTAGGCATACGCCTTCGCATGCAGAATTTGACATAACGTCCTTGGACCATGCATAACGCCCGACAAATATTAGCTTTTTCTGGTTGCAAAGTGCCTGATTCAAGAAGCTTTGGCATGGATAATTTTTTTTTCTTGCCCCAGAGGTCTTGCCCTTCCTGCAGATCCCAAGCCCACCATCCTTGTCTTCTGCTCATGTTGGGCAAGCCGTCCAAAAAATGCCGTCTCGAAGCCCCGAAGCACTGGATATCAAATTTAGTAGCCCGAGACGTCAGGACAGCACCAACGGCACGAAGGGTGAGCGTCAAAAGAGTTAATAAGCATCCTGCCTGCAGAAATAGGGTTGCGGCAGTCTACGGAGCACTCTGTTGAAAAACAGAGCCTACCAGAATTTTCTCCTACCAAACATTTGCCGGGTACCCATCCCTTGCAGCAGCATCCGACCCGCCAGAGACGGTCAAAACATGCTGGAACTCGTCTTTGGGGAAACTCTGCATTATCCATATAATTTTTTTTTGGGGGGGGGGGGAGGGGGTGTGTGTGTGTGTGTGTGTGTTTAAGTTAATTATGGTTAACCTTACATATGTACAGTGTGCCTGCTACAGTCGCGAGTCCGATGGCGGCGGAATTTGGGTCGTATTTGCTTCGGGAAAGAGAGAAGATCCGGTGAGAAGTACGCGTCACAGAGAAGACGGCAAAGGTGAAGGCACCTTTACTGCTTGATATGCTCCGTTGACAAACAGGATTTATTTGGTTTATTACAGATGATTTGACGACGAAAATTTTCGGCATTCTGACAACCACGCAAGTGATTCATCCGCTGCCGTTATTTGAAAAATGGTCGATCGGCATCCATCTTGCTATGAAATTTAACCCAACGATACCTTAAGGCACTTATGTTGACCGAGAAACATGTTTATGGCGCATGAGCTGAGGCCGGGCATGAGAAGTCACTAGCGGGTACTTATGAACCTGAAACTCAATAATGGGCTAGCGGGTTGTCGGAAGACACCACGTGTGCGACCTTGACAACTCCCCGATTCGCACAACCTGGCAACGAAGCGTCTTGTGTGTCTCGTGCAAGCTTGAAAAGGTGTTAATGGATAGACACCTACGAACCGAACCGGACATCGGACTGTAAGAGAGGTGACGAGCCTAGGAACCCGGGATTGCCCAGCTGGGAGGACCACGCCAGGCTTTAGTCGTCTACAAGTACCAAAGCAGCATCTGATAGGCTAATCATGATGATGAAAAGAGAAATTCAAATAGCAATAGCCTATTATCTACTCCGTACGGACATACGGAGTACCTACCTAGGTAGATGACCGCTTAGGAGCTAATCTCGATTGGGGACGGCTCAAAGCGGGGCAACCCCGGCTCACGTGCCCGTCACCTGTCTTACCGCACTCCCGTACTCCGTACTCCATACTCCGCGCGGCTTGGTGAAGAGACCCATGACTCGACAGGAGGGCCAAGTGGGGCAGGCGCCTTGCCCGACAGAAGTGGCATACGTACGTAATGTATCTAGTACGCAAGGGTCAAATTAGTCCGAACCGCAACACCAGCACGATGAAGGGCCGCGAGGGTCGGTTTAAATTGACCGCCGCTTGCCTACTCAGGAAGGTACTTGGTATGCGGAGTACAAGAACTTTTTTTTTTTTTTCTGCGCTCGGCTCGGTGCTCCACGGGCTGTTGCACAAATGTTCTTCTCCACCAAATCACAACATCGGACTGGCTACCCTGCTCGGGACAATGGATGTTGGCCAGACGTCAAACAAGTCAAGACTAGTGTTGAGCGGGCGACTCTTGGTTCATGTCTGGAAATGGTAGTGTCTTGGCGTCGGGCTTCGTCATGCGTCGCGTGTTTCTTCTCATACATCCACGGATCATGCAGTGTTGTTGCGGTAATCCGGTGAGGATGGTGGTGCGTTGAGCTGTCGCGGCTGGCCGTCGACATGAGGGAGATATGGAATTGAATATGATGGGCCAAGGTCCACGAGCAGGATTCTCAATGGCCGAGACGGAGACCGGGGGGGCAGGCCAGGTGATGGATGCGCTGGCTCCATGTGGAAGCATGGCGTGAAAAAAAATAGGTTGCAACCATCTACATTAGCGACGGCTGTCAAAGTTCAGGCCGACACGACGAAGCGAGCCCTTGCGCCGTGTCTCTCGAGGCCCAGTTGTTGGGGCCATTTCCGGATGTTCAGATGAACGGAGCAAGGGAATTTGGACTGATGAGACAAGCAAGTGTTGATGTCAGCAACGTTGGATGTTGGAAAAAAAACCTGAGGTAGGGCAGGCATTATGGATACAGGACAGGATACAGGATACATGACACATGTACTAGTACAGAGAAACAACTGGGTCCGGACGGCGGTGGCCATGTACTGTGCTTCGCGGCAGGCCACTGGGTGGTCCGACTTTCCAAGGCAAGTAAGGTTGGTTGACTGACGGACGAGGGGAGGGGTGCGGGGCGGTGCAAGTCCGACTTCGCTTCACCGTCGTCGTCTGGAGCAGCAATCCAAGGGACGGGCGAGGACGACGGGAAGGATGGCAGGATGGCAGGATGACAGGATGACAGGCTCTGCGGCTGGGGTCTTCGCGGCAACATCGCTCGCTGTGGGCTGCTGGACATTAGCGGCGCGACAGCCCGGCTGGCGGCTCCGACGAGAACCAGACACCAGACTAGTACTGGTATTGGCCATCAATTACATAAAAGCGACGGGGACGCTGCATCCATTCGAAATCGTTGTCACTGAGCTGAGATCCCAGATCCAGATCCCGCCTCGATTTCACGGGCCAACAATTGCCAACAATTGTCATCAGTTCCCTTGTCTGACGCAATCACTAGCTTCATCTCTTGCTCTCTCTCTTCCTCTACTCCGTACTCCGTACTTCGCTCCTTCGCTCCTTCTCTCTTTCCTGCTTTCCCCCGCCCAGCCAGCCAGCCAGCCGCTCCTGCCGCCACAGACTACAGCTTCCTTCCTCATCAGGGCCGCCTAATCAATCCACCGTCTCACCCTCTCCCTGCCCTCCGCTGCACTACAGCACTCTATCTACCAAGCAGAATCTTGATCGTTATCACCACCGACGCAGACGCTCCCCGACGCCGTCGTATCGCTGCTGCATCCTGCATCTGTTTCCACGGTAATCCCCTTTCGTCCGGACTCTGGTTGGCGTCTCCGTCACCTGTCACCGTTTTGTTTCCCTAGAGAACGGGGCGCTTGCCGCACGGCGGCTGTCAGCTTCAGAGGCCCTGCGCCGTGACCCTTGGGATGGCCGACGACATGTCCATCGATAACAAGCCCAACCCTCTTCATCGTGACGAGTCTGACGACTCGGTTGATTCGCCTCGAGAGAGAGACCACGACGCATCCGCGCCTGTCTCTGGTACCAACAACAATCCCGCCCGGGATGCCCAGCAACCCAAGAAAAAAGGCGGACGCAAGCCGGTGAGCACCATCCTGCCCCTCACTTGCTCTTGCCGTCAACCCCGCGTCGGTCTGAACAATTTGCCACTTGCTCTTTTTCATTTTATACCTTTTGACTCTGAACTGCAATCAGTGCTGCATATATATCTTTGTTGCCATCCTGCGATTCTGCAGCCCCGTGCCCTGTGCCCTGTGCCCTGTGCACTTTTTTTTTTTCTTTTCTTGTATTCATCTCATCTTTCGAGGACGGCTCGTTGGACAGAGTTTTTTCTCTATTACCCCTCTTTGTATCTCCTTGCAATAAGTGTTTGCTCCCATGGCTTACTCACCACGATGCTCCTCCGTAGTCTCCATGCTCTCCATGCTCTCCATGCTCTCCATGCTCTCCATGCTCTCCATGCTCTCCATGCTCCATGCTCTCCGTCTTCTCCGTCACGCAAAGCAAAATATGCACTTGACCAAATCACTTAACTGACATGGTGCCGTCAGATATACGCAACGTCAGAGGAGCGTAAGCAGCGCAATCGGCAGGCGCAAGCTGCATTCCGTGAGCGTCGGAGTGAGTATATCAAACAGCTGGAGGAGACTATTCGAATTCACGAATCCAACTTGCATAATCTCCAATCTGCTCACCGTAATGCTGCCGATGAGTGTCTGATGCTGCGGTACAAAAACTCGCTGCTAGAGCGAATTCTTCTCGAGAAAGGTCATTACTTGCCAGCAACCACCCTCCAGCCCGATCGAAAACAATGCAGCATAATAACATGGCGTTTTGCTTTTCACTAGGCATCGATGTCCAGGCTGAATTACAAGCCAAGTCCGACAGTCCTAATCTGGGCCCAACACATGTTCTTCAGAACATTGTACAACCGCCGACCATTCAGAGACCCATCATGAACCGGCAGCACCACAGCCGCAAGTCCAATTCCAACATCGCACCTAAGCTGGAGCCACTCGGCAGCGGTTTGCAGGCTCAGAAGTCAGCCACCTCCCCGAAAACGCGACCAACACCATCGTCTCATTCGAACTCACCCACCAATGCAGGCTCGACCTTCTCCCCTACCCCATCAGATAGCATATCCATGCGCGGGTCTATGTCAGGGCTCAGTCGCCAGCAGCTGTCACTCGCCGTCACGACCCACGTTTCCAGAAGCTCTATGCTCCAAACCGCTACACCTCGCAGCTCTGTAGCTGGCGCTGGAGCTTGTTACTATCCGACCCCTTCTTTACAAAACCATGTCGACACACTGGGTTAGACTTTCTCCTTGAGAGCATGAGTAGTTGGTTTGACTGGGTTGCTAATATAGTGGAAATGACAGACCACGAGTACGAGAATCAGGGTGATATGGTTGAAGATTCTGAGCTTGACACTCCGAGTGGATCGGGCAGGTTTGGTGCTGCCTTCAACAGTGACACCACACAGCCGATGCTACTCTCCCCAACTTCCACAGGCCCTCCGCACCACGAGCACGGCGGCCATCACGCATCAGTCTCGGGACAGCAATATCCAGCAATGACGACGCTTCTTGACCATCAGGACTGGGATCCATTCGGCTTGAGCGCTAGTATGGCCTTTCCTACTCAGCAATTCACCTTTGACCAAGCCAGCCTGCGGTGACGGGCACTTTGACCACAATCGCCACCACGAACTGCACCCATTGCGCAGTGATGCCAGCCAGTTTTGAGGGGCGGATTCCTCACAAGGACTCGCTATCACGACGACATTCAGATTGTTACACTGCGTACATATTCACAGATTTGGAAATGAGAAATGAGTACAAGTCCGACTGGCACTTGTCCTTCGCAATGGCCACCAGCGAATTATTATTTAGCGGTTTTGGAATCGATCTCATTATTCAACCGTGGCAACACTTCCCCGGTTGAACTTCAGGATATATGATGTGATGTCTGCAACTCCTACTTCCCTGGGCAGATCAACTCTGCTCTACACAGGTGCGTGGACTTTGCTGTACAAGGTTTATGAAGAAACTGTCTTGCGCAAGTCCTGCTCTAAACTGAGATGCCTCACAAGGAAAGGGAGCATATTATTTCAAAACCCTTGAAGCGGAAAGTTTTGTCACTACCTTTTATTTTGTGGATTCGCCGAATCTATTACAGCACTTGGCAATTGTTTTTATAAAAGTTATTATTGCTTGGTCAGTACTGGGTTGTGCCCTTCGTTACTCGCCGGCGCTTCTTCTTGTGGCGTGATGATGTCTGCATTCCACCCAAACGTCCTGGCAGGCCGGTGTATCAGGGTGGACAACTTCGACTAATCGGAATTTCTGAAAAGAGACTCTGGAAATGAGTGAACCTAAAAGTTTTTTTTTTTTTTGACTCTTTCAAAAGCTATCGAGGTTTTAGGGAATGCCTTACGAAGATTGGTTTTTGCCACATTCCACTTCTATAGTGGTATTTTCGGCGCCAGTGAGGAGTTGGGCATATTCAAGTTCTTGGGGACACGGCATTAAAAATTTCACACCGACATATGTTTCATTCTGTTACGACCAAAACAGTCCGACTTGTCAATTGTCAAGGGATAAGTCTTTTGTTTTCGACTTGTTGGATTTTTATATTGGACTCATCTTGAACTAGCATGTTGTATTGAAATCTCTTTTACATGAGCGCCCATGGGGACTTTTCGAGATGGATGGGTATTCTGCCGGGTGTTGAGCCTGTTGAGCTACTGTTGATTTGCTTTTATTTGTGTGTACATTAGGCCCCAGCATTGGATGTGGCAGGCCATGGTGTTTTGCCTAGTCGGGCGGATAGGAAGAGACTTAGTGTGTCTCTGGACTGGCGGATCACGATAACGGCCAATGAAACATCGAGTCTCGGCCGTTAGCTCTTCGGGGACTATCCTCGTCTAGCTGACATCGATTGGTAGTTTGGTGAGAAACCTAGCGACAGGGAATGGAACAAAAGAGTGGCGGATCAGCAGCAGCATTGGTTGCACGACATGGGAGAATTCGTGCATGGTGTGAATGTCTTTGCATAGGCAACTTGAATGCGTATTATTAGCTATTAGTCTGCTACTCTGCTTCACCATGACAAGGTTGATTTATGGCCGGCTGCACATCTGCACATCGTGGCGTCGAGGAGCGATGCAACGGCTAGATACTGAAAAGGAAACAACAAGTTATGCCCCACTCACTGACCACTGACCGCGCGCCCCACCACCCCACTTATCGGACCTAAGATATTCCGCATACCCCGAATCCGCCAACGAGGAACATTCTACATTTCTACCACCCACTGGCGTCATTGTCGCATAGCAGCGCGCACCTCAACTTAACCCTCCAGAGGAACTTGTTATCTGGCCCGAGCCACTCTTCAATTTTGGATCCGCGCGCCACGAGAAGCAGAAGGTGTCGTCGATCAACAACATTCGCTTTTCCTCGAGCCGTCAGAAAGAAAAAAAAAACCCGATCCCGCTAAGTCTCAGGTCCATAAAACGTATCATGATACAACATGGCTACATTCGTGGTGCTCACCATCGTACATGACAGATCCGACGACGCTCTCATCTCTGACAAGAGCAAAGCTGTCCGACTGAGAACCTCTTGAGAAATGGCCGCTCCTGCTTCTCCGCCCGCGCACGCAGAGGCAGCGGCGCAGGAAGGGGCCTCGCCCCAGCCTGCCGGCGCGGCCGCGTCGGAAGCCGCGCCGACCGCGCGAGACGTAGGAAGCGCCTCGCCAAGACCAGCCTCATCCTCGGCCTCGGACTCGACGGACCTGGAGGTGGGCGAGGTCGATGAGCCCGAACCGGCGAGGTCGCCGCCGCTGCCGGAAGAGCCCGTGCCGCACGCGGACGACGGCTGGGACTGCCAATGGGACCCCAACACGCACGCCTGGTTCTTCTACAACCGCTTCACGGGCAGGACGCAGTGGGAGAACCCGCGCGCGCCGGCCGCCCCGGCCGTCGTGACTGGGTACAATCCCGCTGTCCACGGCGACTACGACCCCAACGCCTGGTATGCCCAGAGGTACGCGGAGCCCGAGGAGTCGCGCGCCGCGCCCGTCGTGGTCGCCGCCGACGACGCGTACGCCGCCACCGCGGCCTTCAACCGCTTCACTGGCCACTTCCAGATGCCTGACGCCGGGCCCGGCAGGTTCTCGGACGAGACCAAGTCCAAGCGGCAGCTGAGCTCCTTCTTCGACGTCGACGCCGCGGCCAACGCCGATGACGGCCGCAGCCTCAAGGCCGAGCGGTCGAACAAGAGGATCTCCAGGTCAGAGCTCAAGGCGTTCAAGGAGAAGCGCAAGGCGAGGAAAGAAGAGAAGAGGAGAGCGTGGTTGCGGGACTGAAAATATAAACATGAGAATGGTTGTGCCATTGTGTCTTTTTTTGGCGCGTCGTACATGTAGCCGCTCCCTTTTGCTTTTGCAATAGGTTCGTTTTGCCTTGCTCTCCCGCTTGGATTTCGAGCCGTTTTAAACTTGGGCTAGGCGTAGTTGGGTAGGGGCGTTTTCTGGTTTAGCCTGCGTAACAGATCACAAGATCCGTGCTATTTGTAAATCACGATTGAATTCTGCGTCATGGAAATATTTTTTTTTTCGTTCTTTATTTAAGCTATGGTTTCTTCGGCTAGGCATTGGCGTTTAGCATGCAAAACCACATTTCGACATCTCTTTTGTAAACGTGAATATTTTGTTTTTTGCTTGACGCTAATTGGAGAAATAATTCATTATTGATAAACGTGAATGTTTGACGAAATGCTATCCTTAAACCTAGGAACTATCCGTGTCCAAAATGTACACCGTTCAAAGGACTCATGAGGAGATATCTTCGTCCTCGTCCTCGTCCTCGTCGAGTTCCATGTTCAGATGAACGCTCTCGTCACTGTCATCATCACCGTCTGCTTGTTCGGATACAGCCTCTGGGAGATTCGCCACCGCTGGCTGAGCGACCTCCTGGCGCTTTGATGGCGCGGCAGCATCATCCTCGTGCTTGCGCTTCGTAGGCGGCTCCTCCTTGCTTGTGACGCTCACTTCGAGGACAGTGGATGTGCTCGCTCTGACCTCAAACGGGTTGTTCCGGTCAGGCGGTTCGGCCATTACATTCGACGTATCTGCTTGCTGCGCTGAAGAAGATTGCACGATATCCTGTATGCTTTGCGTGTTGAGTTCCCGGCTGGCATCCTGAGCCTGGAGCATTTCCTCCTCGTCCTCTACTTCGTCGTTTTCACCGTCCAAGTCCACTTCTGTCACAGTTGCGAGCATGTCCGCGCCACTGGGGATGACAGAGACGCGGAGATTGCTTCGCAAGATCTCGAGGCCCTGTCCGCGAATATTTTGTTGCGCCAGGTGAGGAAAGATGGTGGGATACATGTGGCCGCGCTGGTCTTTGTACGGGTTGAGCACACTGGCCATCATGGCATCATGGTTCCTTGCCAGAATGGCCGTCTTGTCTAGCAATCCGCGTAGAGCAGGCTTGAGATGGTGCTGCGGCAGGTTCGACAACAGGCTAGTCAAGAGGTCATTGGCTGCGGCCTTGTGCTGGGCGTCAAGCGATACTGAGGCCTCGGCCGCGGCGGCTTGTGGCTGGAGAAAGAGGTCTGCGTTGGCGAGACTCTTCACTGATATCTTCTTGCCGTCGGTTTTGGAAGTCGCAGTCGGCTTCGGGGCGGGCTTGAGAAATCCTGCGTCGTCTTGTAGGTCGCGGCAGCACGCGGCAATCAAGGGCTCGACAGACCCGACTGCCTGTTTTGACATTGTCGGTCCAACCAGCGATAGGATGCCACAGAGGAGCTCGTATCCCGCCTGTCGGATGACAGCACTGGCGATGCCGGACTTGAAAACGCGAACCAGGTGATCTAGAGTTTCAGGTACGAGCGGAATCATCCCTTGGCCGAATCTACGTACCAATCGAGAAGCCAATGCGAGAGCTGATAGATGAATGTCGGGCATACAGCTCCACAACTCATCCTTTTCTTCCCGGCTGATGGCAGCGCTGGTCTCCAGTGCCTGCTCCCAGGTCTGGGATTTCGGGTTTTGTCTCGCAATCAGGCATACTCTAGAGACTGCGTCCATCAGAGCGCCAACAGGTATGGCCACAGGGGTCTTTGTCGGACAGCTCAGGCAGTCGGCTAGATAGTAGAAGAGACCAACTAAGCGATCTACCCCTGACGTGAGTCCCTTCCATAAAGGCAATTGATCATCTGAGCTGCTTCCGCCTGCAGGTTCGCCGTCAGGGCTCACTCTTTCTCTCGAATTACCTAAAGTGCCCTGCCACGACTCATCAACTGCTCGTAAAACTTGGTCACCCGTAGCATGCAACTCCCGAAGCAAGCTATCTACAAGCTTGGCCCATTCCTCACTTCCGCCGGACTTGGCTGCTACGCGGGGGAGAGTGATCGCCAGCCTTCGAGCTGCCCGTTGCAATGACTGAGGCACTAGCAGACCGTCGGTGAAAGTCGGTGCTAAGTAAGCCTTGACAGCTGACTTGATGGCCGAGCTGTTAGGCCTGAAGGTGGGAGGATAGAGCGCAATGAGTGTCGAGAAGGAATCACATATGGACTCTATCAGGGCCAAGGCAGTAGGCGCTTGGCCGGAAGCCTGAGATTTCACCAGCTGGAGGCATGCCGAGATGAAGGTTGGGAGAGTCGAGGTTGCTATCTCGCGAACAAGAGTCTGGAACGGCTGTACTGCAAGGTATATGCGTGTCAAGGTCAAAACGGCCAGCTCCTTCGAGCATATGGGATCTCCTTTCTATAATCGCTCCATCAGCTCGAGTTGTTCGCCATGCTCCTGAAGACGGGCCCCGGCCTACCTGGAGGACAGACAATAAACCGCTGACCCACGAGTTGGATGTGCGAAGCATTTCCCAACCTCCGACGTCGACGATAGCTTTCACCAGTCCAATAGCGGCAAATCGAGCCTCGCGACTGCGCCCATTCAACAGCGTGGTGACGCTGACAAGCAACTTATGCACATCGCCATCTTTGGCCTTTGGGTCGTGCGGTGAGGACAGGACATCTTTGCAACGAATAATATGCCTCGTGAGGATTGGAACAGCTTGTGGAAGTTGTGGCGGAGGTATTGACGCAAGCTTTCTGCATAGAACCTTCAAGTCTGAAGGTGGTGGCGAAACCATTGTGACTAGGTTGAGGGATGTCTTTTCTTCTGGCAGCCGAATGGGGTTCCACGTGCTCACAAATAACACCTCCTATGACGGCAATGAGCTCATTGGTCTGTTTTTCCAAATTTCGACAAGTCCATCAAAACTGCCACAGAGACATCGACGCAAAACGATAAATTTGTCGTTGTGTCGCGGTGTTGGACACCCGTTCAACGAACGGCAGACGGCGAGATCGCAAAAACAGCCTTTTGGGGTAGAGTGGGCTGGGGCCGTCAGACTTGCGAGGACGTCAAATCCGCAAATGGCAAAGGCCAATTGTGAATTGCAGACGATGGTAATTACGATTGCCAATCGTCAATCAGCAGAGTGTTGATGCGACGGCTGGTTCGAACTTTTTCGCCAGACCCCGTCCACAGCTTGGGGTTTACTAGCCCAAGCGGGAAATACACCCTTGTTGGTGCAGTTCCACATGGGCTCATAGGATTGGTCGAGGAACGGCCTTGGCTGTCAGCACCTGCCAGGCACCTGCCAAGCTGCGCCGACCGAGGTAAAGGACGGCCGCTGCACAGTCTGTACGGGAGCTGCCAGACCGTTCCCACGTTTCCCACCCTGGCCGGTCAAACAAACCAACCACAACCAACCACAACCAACCGAGCTATTATGACAACCACCCAGCCATCCCGCATCTGGTCCGCCGTCATCTTTCTGGGACCGCCGACATTGACAGCTCCGTCCTCTCAACACCTTGTTGCTTTCCTTGCTTGACATCCATCCATCCACCACCGGCGTCGCTCTTTGCCGTCGTCCATCCGACTTTCTCAATCTCCATTTTCCTCTCCCATTGTCTCCGCCATGCTGTTGAAGCCCCCCCAGATCTACTGTGTCGAAAGCCCCTGATCTGGTCGGGTCGTACGATGAATGTGAGATCCTTTGGTCCCAGTATTGCTCGACGCATAGGAATTCAAGACTAAACTTCTCCCTCCTGCTTATAGCCGAAAGCTGCAAACTATATTGAGCAGCTCAATGGCGCTCGCTGCGAGGGGAACTGGGATGCAGTACCAGAACTGGTTCGCAAAGTCAGAAAGCATGCTCCCGAAAGGACATGTATGTCACCATCCCCCAACCACCCAATGCCCACTGGACTTGGTGTCTCCTGAGACTCGCTACTCCAGCATTCGCACCTGCCACGATAAAATGGCTAAAATATCTCTTCACAGGTCTGACATTGGCTGCTGAGACCGAATGCGCCATCTCTCAGGTGACTGCCGCCGGTGCTCGACCTTCGGCCGCCCAAATCGTGGAGGACCTTGACGTTTCGAACCGATTCCCGAACTTGGTAGCCGCAGTTGGAAAGGAGCACTTCCACCATGAGGACAGATTTCAAGCCAAGGTTTGCATGGGATGGCTCCATTGGGTTGTTGGAGATTACAGCCAAGCCCTTGCCACCCTTCCCGAGAGCCTTGAATCAGAAGAGATTTCTCCGAAACGCGCAGATACCATATCGGAGTGGACCAATCTTTGTGCTCTCAAAGCTGGTTATCTGAAAGCTAATTGCTTAATGCGAACCGAGCAGAGGACGGAAGCTCTCCTGGCGCTGAGGTCTGCCGCCTCATCCTTGGAAGGGGTATGGTGTGGTCATGGGGTCCGCAAACAGCTGCGGTATTGGTCTGAGCTCTTCTTGACCGAATTCTGCATGCTCTCCAGCCAAGCTGTGGATAGCGACAAACTGAACTTGGGCGACCCTGAATCTATTGCTGGCTTCCGGGCTTGGGCGAAATACTGGGATATCATGGGAGCACCTGTCACAGGTGGATTCGGCTTCAAGGGTTCTGTTCCACGAAGAAGGATATGGGCTGAGTACTACGAAATATTGTCCCGCATCTTGGCCAACGACCTACCATATGCCCCTGGCCATGTCCACTTGGTTGCGGCCGACTTGCCTGCGCGGGCTCAACTTCGACAGGAGCTCAAGCAGACGGAAGCCACTTATCGAGCGCTGATCCTTAGCGAGACCACGTTCCCCAGGGCCGACGAAGACCGCTCCGAGGTCGAGGACTTTGTGAACCGGGTAGTGGCAAATTGGACCATTCTATGCGGCAGAGGTTGGAGGGAGCAAGATCTAGGGCCTGGTGGTCGAGCAGCCCTGAGTCGCAACGTCTTGGAGACTTTATACAGCGCCGCCACTCGGACATATCACTCCACCTGTATACTGCGTTCTCTTTTCAGCGTCCATCTCGCCGTGGCGGAATTCGAATTGGCTTTCAAGGCGTTCGACTCATACTGGGAAATTGTCAAGAAGGGCAAGCTCAGAATGGAAAAGACAGGCCACAAGGAGGCGAGCTTGGATGAAGATGGCACTGTTCTGGAAACTATATCTCAGGCCATAATGGCCCTGTGCCGATACGGGGACCATGCTGCTGGAGAAAAAGCTCGTCAGCTTGGTGCAGAGCTGGAGGATTGGCTCTCCAAGCTGCCGTCGACCAAGCCAGCCGAGAACGGAGCATCGTACAGCCTAGAGGATGACCAGAAGAGCGATCCCAGGAACTCTGTCTCACCTCAAATCGTTGCGCTTGCTTGGCAAGCTATTGGCTTGTCGCATGCTCACTGGTCCAGGATCACACATGAGGCAGCCTCCAGAACAGAAATCCAATCAAAAGCCATTCGTTGCCTCCGCAAATCCTTGGCGGCTGAGTATGGTCGCTCAAAGGACATTAGAAGTTTCTTCAGCCTCGCCTTGCTTTTAGCAGAAAGAAGAGAGCTCACGGCGGCCATCGAACTAGTCCGATCTGCATTGCTCTGCAACAAGGGCCAAGAAGAAAGTTACAGTCTTCTTCATGGACCATATTGGCAGGAAAGAACACTGATCCCGGTCTGGCACCTGTTGGCTCTGCTCCTGAGTGCCAGACAAGATTACGCCATGGCAACTCACGCTTGCGAGGGCGCCCTGGAGCAGTTCAAGGACAACTCCATTCTCTTCGGCAAGACTGATACAAGTTTCCGCAGTGACCACCTCAAGGAGACCGAGGCGAATGGTGCCTCGGGCGCTCCCGCTCGAGGCTTGGTGGATGACATGGAAGATTCGGAAAAGGAGAGCATACTCGAGGTCAAAATGACGCAATTGGCGTTGGTAGAGCTTGTCGAGGGGCCGGATGCAGCAGTCAATGCCAGCTCCGAGCTCCTTTCCCTCTTCTCTCGCCTGTATGGTTCGCTGTTCGCTCAACCGACAGCGAACTCCTCGGCCACTCCTACGGTGACGCCGAAAACTTCAAGTACTTTGCGAAGTATAAGGGGAAGTTTATTTGGCCACAAATCTGATCGCGCCTCTCCAGCGACGAGACAAGCGAGCATTAGCACAGTCAGCGAGAAGTCGGGGTTGCCTTCAAGGCCGGCAACGTCCACTAGCTCTAATAATGCTGCCCCGGCACTTGTGGTCACCGAAGAGAATGGTACCCGAAATGGAACTGAAAAGGTTTCACGGCAAGAGAGCACCAGCCACAATCAGGAGCGGCCAAGCGGATCACGACGGGGAAACTGCTTGAAGAAGCGAGACAGAAGTGGCAGTGTTCCACAGCCAACAGCAGCAATGAACGCCGGACCACCACCATCGCGCCAAGCCACCACAATGGTGGACGGAGAGTCCTTGGTCACGCCTACGACGGAGCCCGACCAGTCCGATTTCTTTAAGAGCCTGAATAAATTGACTCCTGCTCGAACACCGTCCCTCAACCGTGGAAAATATAGGTCCTCGGTTCATTCTGTCGTCTCGGCAACGTCCAAGTCCTCGGACGTGACTGACTTCATGGTTGACATGACGCATGCGTCACCCAATGTACTGCCGCTTGTCCAATTCCCCAAGGAGAAGGAGAAGGCACAAAGGCTATCCATGCTCGTCAAGATATGGCTTACAATTGCAGGGTTTTACCGCCGCGCCGGGCAGCTAGACGACGGCAGGGCTGCGGTGTCGGAAGCGCAGAAGCTGCTCACGGGAATCGAGTCGGGGTCATCCAAGGACATTTCGGGCACGGGAGCCACCAAGGGTGCTGCTGCCGGATGGGCCGGGCGAAGAAGCGTTGACGACCTCTGGGGTGACATATGGTCCGAGGTGAGCACGTCCAGATCAGATTGACGACGGATTTCTTCCCCTTTTAGATGCTGCTAACGAGTAATACCAGCTGGGACTGTTGTGTGTCGCTAGGGGCCTCCCGTACAGCGCCCAGACGGACTTTGAGACGGCCCTCACCCACTCGCCCAATCACCCCGTCGCAATCACCGAGCTGTCCAAGATCCTCTTGGACGTGTTCAGTGAAAAGCTGTTGCCGCCGCCGGCCATGCCCGCCCTGGACGGATTTGACAGCGCCGAGCAAGCTCCCCAGCCCGGTTCGCGAAAAGGCGCGCCAGCCCCCTTCGCGGGCCGCCTGCCGTCCTCGCCGCTGGGACTCGGCCCGGCCTACGAGGTTGACGAACTCTCGCTGTCTGGTCATGCCGACGCAGCTGCTAGGAGCACCTACGACCAGTTGCCGGCCCCCTACAAGGCTTCTCACCTGCCGCTTCTGGACCGTCTGTCGGCGCGTGAGCGTGCCTTCACCCTCTTGTCCGGGCTGACTCGCCTCGGAACCGGCTGGGATAACTCGGACGCGTGGTTTGTCCTGGCACGTGCTCACGAGGAGAGCGGACAGGTTGACAAGGCCAAAGAGGTGCTGTGGTGGTGCGTTGAATTGGAAGAAGCAAAGGGTGTAAGGGAGTGGCACTGCCTGGGCAATGGGGGCTACATCATATAACCAAATTTATCTTCTTCTTCTTCTTTACTACCTCCGCTCTTTTCTTTTCTTTTGTTCTTGAAAAAGACAAGGGACTACGATCACATTGCAAGATATTCATTTTTGAGGTGCAAACTCATTAATTCATCATTAATATATCCAGCCCGGCATTGCGAGCTTTCTTTTATATGACCAAAAATAGCCCATGTGCAAGTGTGTATCCCAAAATTTCATGTCGCTGCAGGATGAGAAGATGCTATGCTTTGAACGTGCTGACCAGGGAGAATAGGCAGACAGTGGAAAGGGGGCAAAGGGAACTCGCCATCAGCCGAAGGCAGCATCGGGACAGCCAGCGAGGGTTTCTTGGAAGGCGGCATTGAAGGCCCAGTCCCCGAAGAACAAGTCCCCGGCGGATTCCTCCATGGCCGAATCTCCCATGGGGACATCAAGCGAATCCCCCATGGCTGTCTCGTCCGCGTGACCCACCACCACAAACTGGTTGAGGGCATCGGTGTCGTCGCCCATGACCGTAAAGTCGTTGAAGAGGACGTCGGTGTCCTCCCCCCCCTGCCCCTCCTCCTTTCCCTCCTCCGGCAGAGGTTCCACTGGCCGGGGCACTTCCGGCCGGGGCACTTCCGGCCGGGGCACTTCCGGCTGGGGCACCACCGGCTGAGGCGCCACCGGCTGGGGCACTACCGGCTGGGGCACCACCGGCTCGGGCACCACCGGCTGGGACTGCCACTCCCCAAACATCAACTCGATGATGCTGCCGTCATCACCGCGCCCCTTTGACAGCTGCTGCCACTGCTGCCCTTGGTCCCGCGGCAGCTGCTCCAACGGCTGCCATTGGTCTTTTGGCAGCTCCTGCCACTGCTGCCCTTGGTCCCGAGGCAGCTGCTCTTGTGGCAGCTGCTCCAACGGCTGCCATTGGTCTTGTGGCAGCTCCTGCCACTGCTGCCCTTGGTCCTCAGGCAGCTGCTCCAACGGCTGCCATTGGTCTTGTGGCAGCCCCTGCCACTGCTCCCCTTGCTCTTGAGGCAGCTGCTGCCACTGCTGCTGCCACTGCTGCTGCTGTTGTTGCCGCTGCTGCCACGTCTCTTCCTCCAGTGGCGGCAGTAGCAGCAGTGGCAGCGTCGGCTGCTCCTGCCGCTCCGGCTGGCCCAGCTCGTCCAGCTCGTCCAGCTGCTGCAGTTGTTGCTGCATTTGCAACTGCAGCTGCTGCATTTGCAGCTGGCGGTATTCTCTCTGCAGCTGGTGTTGTTCTTGCAGCTGCTGGTGGTGCTGCAGCAGCTGCTCCTGCTCCTGCTGCGGCAGCTCAGGGAGCGACACCCAGACAAGACCGCCGGCCCAGGAGAACAGACCCTGCCTCGTCAACTCCTTTATGCCACGCTTGATGCGGCTGGCCTGCTTCCTCTGCTGCGCCTCATTCCTCTGGAACGGCGGAGGCATCATCTCTGCGTCGGCCTTCTTGTTCTGGCCCGTGGCGAGCGCCCTCGCATACTGGGCGCGCAAGGTGAGGGGCCTCAGGGGAATGCCACACTCGACGATTAGCTCGCTGTAGTAATCGTGCGTGGCGGCCGAGGATGCCCGAAGAAATCGTCGGAGCTCGTCGCCTTTGGCGACAGCGATGACATTCCTCATCGCTGTAACGAGCTTTTCGATGTTTTCCCGCGACTGTGGGCGGGAGGGCTGCATGTCCAGGGCAATTTGCCCGTCGACCGAACACATTGTGAGCAAGAGCAGCTCCTCATATTTGGGGAGCCTGCTCCTGGAGAAGGCCTCGGTGACTTCGGCCATGAGCTCGCTTTCAAAGGGCCAGCAGTTGTTGATGGCCCTGAGAGGCAACGAGTTTATGAACTCTTTGTTGAAGCCCAGGGTTTGGGCCCAACCCTTGATGTTGTTGCCCGTGACAATCCACGCATGCTTGTTGTCGGCCATGGTGGAGTATTCTGTACACTTGTGTGTGAATACTAGAGTACGAGGAAGGAAAGTATGTATATCATTGTATACAAGGGGCGAAGATGTGAACACGGGAAGATAAGAGTGTGTATACTCTAGAATATACAGATGGACAAGAGAATGTATGCTATTGTATACAAGGGGGTTGCAGGTGAAGTTGGATGATTGTGCAGAGGTGTCCAGCAATATCAGGGTGGTGTATACTACAGTACACAAGGAGATGGAGGTACGCTTACCTTTGCAGGGATACGGAAGGTGTGAAGTGTGTGTTGATCTGACAAGATAAGAAGGAGTGATGCTGACACTTGGAAGTAGGTGCTTGAAGATGGTGATGGCGATGAAGGTAATGATTATGGGATCGGATTCAGGAGGACCAGAAACTGGGGGGGAACTTCTTCATTTTATAGTCGTCTGGAAAGAACAAATCTTCTGAGATGTTCCATCTTTAAAAAATTTTCTCCGGTAAGTGTCAGACAGTGGTAAAAACCTTGATTGTATGGGATTCCCGCCCATGGAAAGAACTATTTGCGGATATCACGCAAGACAGAAGGCTAACTTTTCCCCAAAAAAGATTAAACTACAGAGAGTTTGCATTCTACTTCGCATTTGCAGGTCATGAGCTCTTGGAACAAGGCAGAAGGTGCTGGCTGCGGAGGAATAAACTTTGCAAGCGTCTTACAACTCGTGAGGACTTACACGGAAGGCCCAAGGGAAGATGGAAACACGGCTGCTAACTTGACACGGTTGCAATTTTCTCGTCTGCCTGTTGGCTGAGGTGACGAATTGACGTACGCCCCTTTGCTAATTATAGTTTTTGGGGAAAAAGGTAGTTGCAGAATGCAATGAATTTCAGGGGAAAGGCAAGGAGGAAGCCACCGCCGAAGAAAAACTGCGTTCTGCACAGCCCCGACACAGTGTCATGACCAGCTAGCTTTTTTTCGGTCCGAAACTCTCGTTGAGCCCAAGATGACGTTACTATGAGGCCCTCTGCTTTCAAGGCACCGTGCCTAGTATTACGCAAAAAGTCGACCAGATTCCAGAGCCCTGGCTCTCCCCACGATGTGTATTTTACACGCTGTTACACACGGACATGAGAACGACACAGCCCTGAGATTCCACGCAGCTGTTTTAAAAACAAAAAAGCAAGGAATTGCGAGATTGGCGAGGCAGTCAGTCACTTGGGCGAGGCCGAGGCATGTACCATGTACAAACGTGTGAAGCGGATGCGAACCACGTTTGCCTAAAGTCGCGCCGGCCCGCGCCCACGTGGAAGTTAATTTTCCTGATTCCGATTTAGGCAATTCTTAGCTTGTCCCAAGGCAGTCATTCCATGTCACTGCGGAAGCCGCCTCTTTCCTTCCGGTCGTCACATACCGAAGCGTGTGGAAACCTTTCTGGTTCCTCGGGAATCCTTTTCTTACTTTTGGGGCCTGGTGTAAGTTGTAGGGTCGACTTTGCTGTTGCTTCCTCGCCAGATGGGAAAGTCGGGGATACACACAACATTGCATTGCCCTTTTTGGCTCCAAGTGCGCCGCGCACGAAACAGTTCTGTTTTGAAAATGTACATCCGGACTCGTCCAGTACAGGGGCTTGACAAACGCAGTGATTCCTCCTGGGGCAAGTCTACTGCGGCATCTTTGTTCCGAGGCGAGACTATTTTTAGGACACCTTTTCCCTCCCTTCCCGACTTACTTTTGCCAAACTTTGCAAAGGCTTTTCGGACTCCTTCTGCGGCCAACGATCGGCGTTGTTAAGGTTTCGGGGGTCCGCTTACTGTGCATATCGTGGGCTGCTTCCCCAGGCAGGGATACACTGGCTTCTATTGGCTTCCACTTTGGCTTTATCCCAATCATCTACCGTGTCTAGATCTTCCTTCCGAAAATACCTGCTCACGAGTGAGTTACGCGGAGGTAGCCAAAGGACGAGCTGCGCCACCACTGAAAATTCTCCTGTCCGTCATGGGGGCATGATTTCGGAGTGGGAATTTTTTGGAATAGGCTCGGGCGACGTAAATCTTAACAACTCCGATACGTGGTAGTCCAGGTGCTGGCGTCTTCTGCAAAGGGGCCACGGTCCATTTCATCATGATCAGCCCCCTTTCTGCCACTAGGGGCTTGGTAACAAGCACTTGCTTCTTGCGTCAGTTCGATGACTTGGCCAATAGAGCATCTTTGGTGCCTGGTACGTACGCCAGGCAATCCTGTTGACGACGGTCTTGATGATAGAGTGGATGGGGGGATGATGGTTCCTACGACAGTGAAGTGTTGCTGCTCGACAATGTACGTATGACTAACTATTACCTAGGAGTTCTGTTCGGGATAGAGGAGATGAGTGCCACATCATACTGTAGCAAATCCTTGCAATGGCATGAGCTCTAGCCATGACGAAGAATACCCACCTGCCTGAAGGGAGGTCCATGAGGAAAAAGCAGCAATGGAAAACAAAAAGACAGCAAAGGCCAAGAATTCCGCAGGAACTCGGATCTACATCTCCAGACGCATGCCTGCCAAGTGTATTCCAATCCCATGGCCTACAATACGGGGTATGTATACACTACGCTTCTACGACGACGTGTGCTATGAGAAAAGCGCGTGGCAGTCACGAGAGCAATGAAAAGGGAACGGATAGAAATAAAGGTTGTGTTGGTGATGGTGGTGCTGGTGGTGCTGGTGGTGATGGTGGTGATGGTGGTGATGGTGGTGATGGTGGTGATGGTGGTGATGGTGGTGATGGTGGTAATGGTGTGATGGTAGCAATAGTAGTGAGTAGTGATTATAGTGATGGTAATGGTGGTGATGGTAATAGCAGTGTGGTGAGTGTTTTCCCCGCCAAACTGCTGCTTGGTGCATGAAAAGTGATTGGCCGCCGTTCGTTACGTTGGTCTCGCTACCGCCTCGTGTCTGTGGGGTTAGCTAACGGTTGTCCGTGTCGTCGATGCCGCCAATTGGCCCAAACTCGACCAGACTCGACTCGAGACCGCGTCGAGATGAAAGTGGGCGGCCAAGAGTAATGCAGTCATTGGCAAGTAGTCACGACGTGCTTCGTGCCTGATGAGATGTCAGTTTGCGCGAGTGCTTGACGAGAAATTATCGTGCTTGCCATGGTATGCGTGCATGGATGCCCAGGCTCTTTGCTTCCTTCCGGTGGAGTTGAACCGCGATGTACAAAGGGTGATGAGTGGATGAATGGAGGGGGATGGATGAACAGAGGATGGATGAACGGAAGATGAATGAAACAGACAATGAATGAACAAAGATTAAATGAACAGAGGACGAATGAACAAAGCATAGGTCTGGGTTGAGTACCGTACCAACGTGCTGGTGGCTGCCTTTCCCGTGCGACCCTGGTGCCAAGTGCCAGTGCCAGTGCCAGCTGCCCGTCCTGCCCGTCCTGCCCGGCATCATGGTCAAATTAAACCGGACATCGCGCCCCGGTTGATAGCCGCTGTTGACGGCGGTGCAGATAGTCACGACAATCTCGATTAATCTGTCCGCCCAGCGCCTTGCTGTCCAGTGCCGTGCTGTATCCAGCGTCATGTCCAGCGTATACCCACTACTACCCGCCTCCTGCTCCTCCTGCCCCCCTCGCTCCTTCCTTACTCTCTGGTCGGGTCGTGGTTCGCGCGAACCAGACGTGACTGGACGGAACAGCATTACAGGTTCCAATCCGCCAAGCCAGACCTTCGCTATACCGAACAACAGCTTTGGACCTCGTCCACCTCACCCCATCCTTTTTCCCCTTCCCTTCCACTTCCACTTCTCTCCTCCGTCCATCACGTTGCCATCGCGTTGCGTGCACGCCCGCAAGTTCATAGTCGATGCCCTTTTCCTTTCTTCTGCAATCGCCATCTCGCACACCCCTGCCTGCCTGCCTGCCTGCCTGCCTGCCTGCATATATATCTAGCCCGCCTCGTCTCGTACGGGTCGTGCGTGGTCTGCAGACAAACATGACCACCAGCGCCTCGCCTACAAAACAACGCGCCGCCTTGGCCCCGCTGGACGCGAACGCGAAGCCCTCTCTTCCCTCCCCCAAGATGCTCAAAGACGGAAGCGCATCCGTCATTCCCTCAACAGGCGGCTCATCGCCCTTGAAGAGAGCCATGCCCGCGAGTGTCAACAACAACGGCACCAAGAGGTCCGCCGACGATGCGTGCTCGCCTGGCAGCAAAAAGCCGTGCTTGGAAGAGGTATGTCTGTTTTAATATAACATAACGACCCATATTTCTCGCGAAAACATTGGCGGTCGAGAGATGGATGCCCCATTTCGACTAACACAATTGTTTTTTGAACTTGTTCCTCAGGACATCAGCCGCCCCCAGCGCTCGCGAACATCCTCGCCATCTACGTCGTCCATCTTCGACACATCTGCCGCCGAGGGGGACGCCTCATGGGCCACGACGACCACGGAACCAGACTTGGTTGGTGCTGTTGGTGACGCGCCTGCCCTACTGGCCCCACGCCAGAGAGGCAGTATGACGCGCGAACAGGCCAGAGAGGTACGCAATTTTCCAAAACTGCTTTGAAACAAAGGAAACTGGAATACTTGCTTCTACCCGTGACTGACACACAAGACTTGCCATACTAATAGAAGGCCGAGATTCTGCGCCTCCGCCTCGGACTGGCAAGCTACAAGCTACGGACCGGCCAGACCGGTGTCCCGCTCGCAGACCTACAACACAAGCCATTACCGCCTCGACCGTCCGAAAGTCTTCCACCGCCTGCCCACAAAAATCAGCCTGCGTCGAGCAATGCCTCACAACACAGCTCTCAGCAATCCTACTCTAGCTCCAGCACGAACACGGCTGATGCGGCATCAAAAACCACGAGTCCGCAAAAAGCAGGTGGTGCGACAGGCGGATTGTTACCCCTTTCGAGGACATCCTCATCCACCTAACATGACTTTGCTACGAGACACGTCAAGACTGTTTTCCTAAACGCGTCACGTGGGTAAGGCAATATGAAAAATGTGAGCATATGCCTTTGCGTAGAACATGAACTGTTGTCGTTGGGCTCGGTGTCGGGGTTGGAAAGGGGAACAGGATAGCACATGTTTTTTCTCGTCAGCGGGTTTTGATGGTTGGATTTGGGGGTGGGGAGGTTTGGGATTATGTTTTTTTTTTTCATTGACATATTTGTTCCTGAGGCGGCGGCGCGCATGGAAAGGTTGTTTGATTTTTTTTTTTTTTTCATGATTGGGAGACTTGGCGTTGGTATAGGCTTGGATTGCTTGGATTGTTACAATATACCTCTAGATCCACGTTTGGACGTGGGCAAAGTGAGAATGGGCCATGTCATTTTGAGTAATTTTATGACGGCTATGGTGATGGATGCAGTTGATGGTTTCTGTGACTGGTGCACTTGGTCCGTTGGTCATGCCATGTCCTGCCATGTCCTGCCATGTCCTGCCCAACCTCAACCCCCCATGCATACTCTGGCTCACTCGTGCTTCTCAGCCACGCCAATTTCGCAATGAAAGATGTACATGGAAGAGGTAATGAGAAAATTAAGCACAACCCCATCCCCAACCCCATCCCCAACCCCCCCCCCAACGCCCTCCTTTTCTGGGGACAAAAAAAAAACTAGTCCACCAGGATCCTGGGCTCCAGGGCACCATAGTGGGCGAAGAAGTGTTCAAACAACCTGGTGGCATACTCGACGTCGGCGGAGCCGCCCGTCTCGCGGATGCTGTGCATGCTGAGCTGGGGGTTGCCGAGGTCGAGGGTGCGGACGCCCAGGGCGGCGGCGAGGCCGGGCCCGATGGTGCTGCCGCAGGGGGAGTCGTTGCGGACGACGAAGAGCTGCAGAGGGACGGCGGCGCGGCGGGCGCACTCCTGGACGAGGACGATGCCGGGCGAGTTGGTGGCGTAGCGCTGGTTGGCGTTGATCTTGATGACGGGGCCGCTGTTCATGGCGGGCTGATGCGAGGGCTCGTACTTGGCGGCGTAGTTGGGGTGGACGGCGTGGGCCATGTCGGCGGAGACGAGGAAGGAGCGCGCGAGGGTCTGCTCGTAGGCCGTCGTCGGGTGCTCGGGCTCGTCGTCGGGGTGCACGTCGCGGTTGGACGGGACCGAGGCCAGGCGGCGGATGACGGAGGGCAGCAGGTTGGACTCGGCGCCCTGGGCGGACGTCGAGCCAATCTCCTCGTGGTCGAAGCAGGCGACGATGCGGATGGTCGGGTCCTCGGCCAGCGAGCTGCCCTCGCGCACCGACGAGATGAGGCCCTGGACGGCGCAGTACGTCATGCCCAGGTTGTCCAGGCGCGGGGAGAAGATGAGCTCGTCCCGGAGGCCGCCGACGACCGCCTTCTGGGTGTCGTACAGGACGAGCTCGAAGTCGACAATGTCGGCCACCTGGGCGTTTAGCTCGCGGGCAATGACGTCCAGCACGGCCGGGTGGTGGCGGTCCGTCATGTTCTGAAGCGGGTTGAAGTCGTCCTGGACGGCGTCGGCGCTGACGCCCTTGTTCAGCTCGGCGGCCGCGAGACCGATGATGGGGAACAGCTCCGATTCCTTGTTCGGGTCAAAGCTGGACTGGCGGTGGAGGTGGATGGCCAGGGTGGGAATGCGCAGCAGCGGCTTGTCGATCTTGACGAGCTTCTGGACAAAACTGTCGCCCTCCCGGACCAGGACCCTGCCGGCGATGCTGAGGTCGCGGTCGAACCACGAGTGCCAGATGCCCCCGCCGTACGCCTCGACGCCGACCTGGAGGTAGCCGGCGTTGGTCCTTTTAGACACGGGCTTCAAGCGCAGGCAGCACGAGTCGGTGTGAGCTCCGACGATGGAGACGGGGTTTCCGGGACGCCACTTGCGGCCGACGGCAAAGGCCACGATGGACGAACCGTTGCGGGTGAGGTAGTACTTGCCGCCGGGCTTCACGGTCGAGGCCCAGGAGTCGCGTTCCCTGACCAGCTTGAAGCTGGCGTTTTCGAATCGGTGGGCGGCATTCTGCGTGGCATGGTAGGCTGGTCAAGGGGAAATGTGTCAGCGTGGGGGGGGAGGCCATTGATGATGATGACAAAAAAACACTGGAGGGCAACGAGGCTGGGAATGGACAACAAACTTGGTTTTACGACAAAAACATTCAGCAGTTTGAACTTGAGGTCGACGTACGAGTGGGAGAGGCGTTGACAAAGTCGACAAAGTCGAGAGCTGCGGCGGGGGGAGCCATGCTGGATGATGTTGTCGAGAAGCGGCGATGGAATCGGACCTGGGTTGTTGCTGTGCCGACAAGCTCGTGTGATGTGAATCTGGAGATGAAGAGTCGCGGGGACGAGGCTGGCAAGACGGTGAACATGGGGAGGAGAAGTGTGCAACTGCGAGAGTCGAGGAAGTTTAAGCCCGTAGATGGAGAATCAGGTAGAGGGGGAGGACGGCGAAACAGGCAAGATTGCCGAGGTGCAGTCTAAAGTCGGGGTCGAGCACATCTTCGAGAAGCGGGGCCCTCTGTTCCCCCCACCCACCACCGCCTTCCCGGGTCGAATGCGTGTGCACCGCTACCCTAGGCCAAGTGTTGGAGCATGACGGGAGCATGACTCGGGACGCAAGACAGGGACAAGCCTGCGACACGTCAAACACAACAAGCCGGGATCGAAAAAAAAAAAGCAAACGCGGCCCCCCCCGCCAGCAGTCCTTCATCACAGCACGCCCAGGGTTAGAGAACAGGCTCATGTATTCAAGAAAACTACCTCAAAAGGGTCTAGCCATCTCCAGAGTTCATCACCCTAGCATCAACCGTCATGGGGATCAAACCGAAACAAATTGAAAAAAAGGGGGGGGGGCTGGCGACGCAGCAGAACCGTTCTCTCCTTACGCCCACCCACAAACCAATGATACAATTAGAATATTAAAATACATGTTTTAGTAAAAATTCACCCCTTTGTTTTCAACACGGATTATATATTCTGTCGCCGTAAATGCTAATATTCAGAGAAAAAAAAACGATGAAACCTAGGCTCTTTCCAAAGAAGCTTTCTGTACATGTTCTTGTGCCAAGATGACATAAAACCCAGGATGTTTTTTTTTTCCTAGAATAAGAAAAAATTTGCCATGCCCTTCGTGTGCCGTTGCCCCCCCACCTTCTTTTTGGCTTTCAACTTTGCGGTTGAAAGGTGTTTAGGCGAGGATCAAGGCGGCCACACCGGCGACGGCGGCCAGGATGGCGGAGCTTGTGAGCGATGCGGCGCCTGCAGTTGGCACGGGGAGGATGGGGGTGCTGGGAACTTGTTAGCTATTGTCTCGTTGACTTGGATCTGGTTCGCGCGGCGCGAGCAAACTTACGTTGTGTTAGCAGGGAACGGGGGCAAGCCAGTACCGGCTGTCCCGGTGGGAGGGGCTCCGGAGCAGGACATCGGGCCGGTCTCGACGATGGTCAAGACAGTAGTGTGATATCTGGTGATGTTGCCATAAGTACAAACGTCGCCAGTGCTCTGGGGAGGAGGAACCATCGAGGTGTCGGAGCCGGGGGGGACAGGGTTTGCCGCCGCAGTGGCCGCCGGTGACGTCGGTGGTCTGAGGGGGAGTAGCACCAGAGGTGGACTCTGGGGGGCAGGGCTCGCCGCCGCAATGGCCGGCGGGGACAGAGGCGGTACCGGTGGACTCGGGAGGGCAAGGCTTGCCGCCGCACTGGCCGGGGGCCGAAGTGGTTGCGTTGGCGGTGCCGGTAGACTCGGGGGGGCAGGG
>JFZS01000328.1:0-27267 GCA_000709145.1 Balansia obtecta B249 | reverse complement strand
CTTTTCTTTTCTTCTCCTTTTGTCTTTCGCTACCAAGGCCTGGATATATTTAGATTGACGCGCGACGCTACCCGCGGCGCGAAACTTTGAAATGGGATGGATGCGAGGGTGGGAATAACGAGCGAAAACTGGAGATTTTTGATATCCCGTGGCTGAACTCTTGGTAGGTGGCGTGACCGGAAGCGGCTGACAAAAGCCAGACACTCCGAGTTCTTGATTGTCTTGATCTAGAAAAAGACCGAGGACTCAGCCTGCAGATGTCGCACAGCTGGAATGATGGAATGTGCTGCCGGGTCGGACTGTGTCGAGAAATAGCCTAGACACAAGACACAGACGCAGACCCATGGATCTAGTTGTCTCGCCCCAAACCGGAACCACCACGGCCCTTGACCACGGCCCTTGACCACGGCCCTTGACCACGACCCCTGACCATGGTGCTTTGTTTCTCTGTCTGCAACTGCAGGAAAAGAAAACGACTCGGCGAGGCGGGATGAGAAAGCAAAGAAGCCACGGCCGAAATGCTCTTGTCAGTCCAAGTCTGGAACCAACCCGCCAAGCAGAAAAGCAAATTCGGTGACAGCCAGTGAGCCGAAGGCGTTGATTTGGCAGAAGGATGCTTGGTATATTTCTGCACGAGACAGACCAAGCCACCAGCTCAATTATCCTTATCCTGCTCGGTTAAGCTGCGGTGTGCCTCTCACCCGGAGACCCGGAGCGAGGAGCGAGGCGTTCGCAAGTTCCATGACGATGGCTATCGCAGGCTCTTCTCCACCAGAGCAGAAATCAATGGGGCAGCGGCTACGCCGGAGAGCGGAAGTTCCGGCTGGCCACACGCGAGGAAACCAGAAGGGAGGACGGGGAGAAGGACGGGCATGTACATGTTGTATGCATTGAGGGTTTGGGGCATAAAAGTTGTGTGTCATGGTGGCGATTGCGTCATGGCGCAACATTACTACAAATCCCAGATCCCAGACACATGAGACGATGTTTTCTCGGAATTTTTACGTGATTCGCTACGAGACGGACTGTGCGATGGAATATTTGGGGATTCTCGGCTGCAATTAGCAAGCTGGCGAGCAGGGCCCGTCGACGATTTCCGCTGGCAAAAAACAGTCATCATCATCATGTACGTACACTTGTCAGTCGGGTGACCTGACCGAACTTGCTTATGCCGATGCTTCCGTACGCTCGCTCGGGCCTGAAAATCGCTGTATATAAAAAAAAAAAAGAAAAAGAAAAAAAAAAAAGTCTGTAGCCACAGAGACGATGGAACGACTTTTGGCCCGAGTGTGAAGCGAAGCGAAGAAGCCCGCCCACACACACGTAGATACAGTGGATGGAACAACTGTCGCGGTTGCTTTCACCCACTGAGGCTGCTTCCCGTTCGATATAAACGATCGCAGTTGGTTTAGCGTGCTGAAAACATCCAATGGCCTGTGTCCGGCCAGTATTGCAGACGCCACAGTGTGCTGCTTATGGCCAGGTTACAGTGCTGGCCTCAGCCTGGGCCGTTGGTCCCGCACCCAGTCTCAGGGTTGTCAAATTACATTACGGGGCCCTATGTGGAGCCATGGACCGCGGGATCCGCCACAAAATCTGTCTCCCCCCGCGTGCCCACCGCGACCAGTTGGCCAGTTGGCCAGTTGGCCCCTCCCCCCCTCCCCCCCATGGGTGGACTCACCCCCCCCTGTGCCGCGTGAACCACATCCTGCCGCCTCCATGCCTCCCATTTCTTCCACCGTCCCCCCTCCCCCCCCCCCCCCCCCATGTTCCCTCGAACGGTGCGGCCACCATCATCAACTTGCCTAGGCTGGGCCAACTTGTTAGCGGCTGGTCTTGGGTGCTCAAATCCAAATCTCCCACACTATTATTACCACACGCTGCTTCGCCTCCTCTTTACCCACTCGTCGTGCACTCCGCAATTAATTCATCATAACTCGTCTCTCTCTCTGGCCGTCCATCTGGTCGCGCCGGGCCTCGTCTATCCTTCCTTCCTTCCACCCTTCCTCCCTTTCCACCCTTTCCACCTTTCTCATCCGCCGCCCGTTGTTTCGTTGGTGGTGCGGCATTTTGTTCCATCCATACAACCCGCGGCTTGATCGTTGCCGTTGCCGTTGTGTCGTTGACCACAAAGGTTCAATCGCCCACCTGCCCCCCTTAGTCCGACGTTGCGATTGAATCGGAATCGGGACGCTTCATCATCTCACCCACCCGCTTAACCACTAGCAAGACGAGCTCTATATATCCTCATCAGACATTCATCTCCCCATTTCAGGATTCAGGCGTGGCCGGCCAGCGAATGAATCTGCAGCGTATTTTCTTTTAGGGGCTTCTATTTGTGCCGACACCCAATTTATCCCTGTTCTTAATGCCGAACTGAAGATTTCCACCTGGTAGACCTTTGAGCTCGGTCCTCATCGACGCTCAACTACATCGACTCTATGGGTGTCATTCACCAAGTGCTGGGTGAGGCTGTCCTTCTTGTTGCCAGGGAAGCCACTTCGGATACACCCACATCATCGCAAGCAACCGGAACCCCAACAAGCAGTCCTCAACCGTCGGGAACGAACAGAAACGGCAACGACAACAATAATAACAACGGAGGTTCCAGCTCGCCCTTGTTATTCTTTGTCGCTCTAGGCTTTGGCGTAGTTTTCACGAACTTATGGTAGGGGCTCCCGCAAACTCGATTTTGGACGTCGGACGGTTTTTTTTTTTTTTTTTTTTTTTTTTTTTTGGGCCCCTAGCTCGCCGCGTCTTCGCATCGTCAGAACTACACACGGTTTCGATTCAAGCAAGATCGAAATGCTAATACGACCACAGGATCATCGTCGGTGTAAAGTACTGCTTCCGGTATAACGCCCGCAATCGAGCCAGAATGACCAATGAAGATGGCGAGCCAATCACGCTCGAGACCGTTCACCGGCCTCGTAGACGCCGGGAGAAGAAGCTCATGACCATGGACGAAGTGAACGAGAAGTTCCCCATGATGAAGTACAAGACTTGGGTGTCCGGGCGTGCTAGAGAAGGATTGCCAACCGCCGGAGGTGTTTCCGTCCCGCCGAGTAGAGCAGCTAGTATACGCGAAGCCGACGGCGTCCTGCCCGAAATTGCCATTGTTAAAAGCTGCTCATCTACAGACGCCCAACCCAACAACGCCAGAACCGACGCTGCTGAACTCAACCAAGAAGATGAGAAAGTGGTCCGGGCTGGAACGGAAGCCAAGGAAGAGGGTGGACAGACGTCCACCGTCCACTACGAAAGACCAACCGCTCTGCAGACGACAACTTCAGAAGACGAAGATGATGACGAGCACATTGATGCCGCTTTGCCTCCCGAATGTCTTGCTGCCCCAGGTGATTCTTGTGCTATTTGCATCGACACCCTGGAAGACGACGACGATATCCGAGGTCTCGCATGTGGCCATACCTTTCATGCCGTTTGCGTCGATCCGTGGTTGACTAGTCGCCGCGCTTGCTGCCCTCTTTGTAAAGCCGATTATTACATTCCAAAGCCTCGTCCGAACCAAGAGGGCGATAGCCAGGCAAACAACAGCAGCAGCCTTAGTCCTCGACACAACTCTCGCATCAATCTGCCCGGCACTCTTCGATCTGCATGGTTCCGTCCCAATACAACCTCCTCACGCGATTTACTACCGAATGCGCGCAGTGTCCCCAATGATAGATCACGCGGCTGGTCGCTCCGCTCGCAACAACAAAATCGAGAGACGCAAGTCCACAGAAGACCTACGGCCTCGGCAGAGCCAACCAGCGGAGGCATCCTCTCGTCGATTCGTGCTGCTCTTCGATTTGGTCGACGAAATAACCAAGCTGCTACGACCACACCTGCCACATCCCAGACTGTCACGCCGTCGCAGATGGAGTCTGGCACAAGTGGCTCCTGACCCTGACAGGCGAGATGTCTTAAAATCCCTTGAAATTTTGCAGATTTCACTGTCAAGAGTTTCTTTCTTTCTGTTATTTCCAGACGGGATTCTACCGGGAGTCAAAGATTTGTTTGGTGCTCTGTGACGTACATGTTGCCAGGCCCCGAGCGACTGGCAGGTTACAAGCTTGGCGTTGTATTACATACACACATGCATTCCGATTTCGACCTTTTTTTTGATGGCAAGCACGGGTTCACAGGACACACATTGATTGGTGTATAGGAGTTTCTCCCACGCGGCATTCTGGCATGGATATGTCCACACTTTCGTGGCCTTTCAAATGTTTTCTTCCTCTCCTTTTCTGGCGTAGCCTCATCAGCGTCCCCCATACCCCCCGCGAAGTCCCAGTGTAGTAAGAGTTTCGTTGTAGATTGCAGACTTGTCATTGTCCTGTCGTGGCGGTCATGTTGCTCCTCTTGAAGGCGGGTTCTACTTGCCGCGGTTTTTTTTCTGCCTTTTTTTTTTAACCCTCGTCTCTCTTGTTTTGTGTTTCAGCGGCGGAGTTTTGGTCGGATGATGGCATTTTCAGCTGGTGGGTTGTATTTTTTGGTCATGATAGCAATATGAAGAACACTTTGAAACGGGTCCAGCTCGCAACAGTGTATAGTATAGAGTCCTTGGTGTGATCACCTCGCCTTTATAAGTCGTGACGTTGAACAGGTCTGGTGGTTTCATTAGACCTACCGTATCCCGCTTATACTTTTTTACTGCGCTGTCCTAGAATCGATATTAATGCCACGTAGCTAATCGTTTTGTAACGCCATGTCGTTTTTTTTTTTCATATCAGCGATACAAGATTTACTACAACTCATCCACGCCCACCTCATCAAACGTCTTCCGCCCAACCGCTACAAGAACGACCCCTTCTGAAACCGCCCTCCAAAGTCGGCGCTCTTGCCAATCAACTGACTCCGAGCCTTGGCCCCGATCTTGCCCCCGAGAGCCATGTCTTTCTCGCGATCGAAAGGCCTCGCGCTCGGGTCATCCTCCTCAGCCGCCCGGCCGTGTCCCTGCTTCCGCCTCTGGGCGTGCTCCTCGTAGAGGCTCTTGCCCCTCGAGGCCTCAATCGACCTGGCGACGCGCCGATTCCTCTCCTCCTGCACCGCGTCCCTTGCTTGTGCGGGGTCGCTCGGCGCGGACCGGCCGAGCAGGGCGTCCCTCTGCCGCCGGAGCTTCTCCTCGGGCGTCTCGGTCCAGACGGACGCGGCGCCGCCGGGCTGGGCCATGGGCTTGGAGGCGAATCCGCGGGCGCGTATGCGCGTCGGGTCGCGCTCCGAGTAGCCTGCTGTCGGGGGGGGAGCGAGCATCCAGGTGTCGCGCTGGGGGGTGGCCTCGTCCTCCGCCGCCGCCGCCGACGGGAGGGACGGGCCGGCTGTTGGACGGGAGGCGCTCGCGGGGAGCGAGGGGCCAAAGTCGTCTCCTGAGGAGTCGGAGGAGTCGTCCGGGGCCGAGTCCGAGAGGTTGATCTCGTCGTCGTTGTTGGCGCCTGGGTCGTCGCGACGGGCTTGCTTCGGGAACGGCGCGGGCGGGTCTTGGTCGGGCGTGCGCTTGCGCTTTGCGTGCTCGGACGGGAGCTGGGGCCCTATTGATGACATGGTGCGAGGACGGGAACCCTTGCTTGAGTTGAGGCAGATTGCGCGGTCGAGTTTTCTAGTTTCCCTTGTTTTTTTGGGGGGTGGGCAAAGATGGGTTGACGTCGTGGTGCGGGTTTGTTGCTTGTCATGTGGGACCCGAATGATCTGCCCTGCAGGCAGATCGTGTCAGAGCAATGTATTCGCGTTGCTTGCCGACGCTGTAGATTCAGCCTGGCTCCCGTGAAACACTGCTGATTTTGTCCTCCGTTATGAGAGCGAAAAGCGTGGCATTGCTCCGAGGCATCGTGGCTGTTTTGTATTGGATATGCGTTGTCGTCGGCCATGGGGCGTTGGATAAGTTCGAGGATATAGGTACCTAGGTACTTGTAACCCCGCACTATAGCCGGGCCCAGCTATGCGATCTTGGCCCGTTCTTGCACGTGACCACATTCGTCTGACGCCCAACCTCGCTGCATTTCAAATGTCGAGTATGTGTATGGTCTTTGCTGCAGCATCACGACCGCGGCACAGGGTGTCTACGACACTACCGCGAGTATTCTTCTTCAAACTATGGGCTCTCTGTGATTTTCTCACGGCCTGACGAGCTCGTTGATGGCAGATAGCTGCCTCGTCACCCCATCTACAGTCATCTCCAACTGCATGCCAGTCTCAAGGTCGTCGAATCATAGGAGCACAAGGCAGAGTATCGGGCTGCGTCCAAGCCTAGAGCAGGCTGGCTGATGATTCTGCAAAGAGCGGCATGGCGTGATTGCACATGCTCAGATGGAAACCCATACCGGAAGCCTGGGGACGGCGCTTCAAACTGCGATTACGTCCGGTGCGGTCTCAGGTCGTATAGATGCCGGCACGGCGGGCTTCGCATTGACAATCACGGAACAACTTTCAACTCCGACGAGGTCCCGGGTACGGATGACCGTCGTGGTCTGGTATGATGTTGGCGCAGCGAACCGGATCGCAGAGTATCACGTCTTGCTGTCAGTCAAACCCGGGAAGAAAAAGCTCGCCCAGATTGGCCGTAGACAAGCAGAATCACAGATGCACTTTATCCGCTGGGTACGCGAGTTTGCTGAATGTTTTTCAACGATATTCACCTCCGTGCGGCACCTAGCGACCGGACCGGACCGGACCGGACCGGAGCCGGAACGTCGTCGCACCTCTCTTGCTTTTCAGACTGAGGCAAGGGGAATGCAAGAACCATATTGATGGCATTGATATATCCACACTGCGACTGCCCCATCTTCGGCAGCGTCATTTCATTTGTCCCTCTAAATTGATTCCTTCTCACTGTAACCCTGAGAAGCACCGTTGACGTTTCTGGCACGGTAGCCGACGGACCATTACAGATTACCAGAAAGACTTCGGATGTACTTTCATCTTGACACAATATTGATATTTTCTACAGGGGATTCAGGATCTAGCTGGGCCAGAGACAGCTTTGCCTTGCACGAGCGACATCATCTGTCGTGGAGTTTATGTCCTTGGACGAAGCAGTCGGCGCGATAGTCTGAAATACGACAAGATCCTGCAAAAGTTGTAAGCGATCGCTTCTTGGTGGTGCACTATCAAGCCATGTTTTCACGCTTGTTGTATCAGGGCCCAGGGCGCCATGGATATAATACCCTGTCTGATTCTTGCTTTTCCACTCTGTTTGTCAGTGGGTGGTACGCCGTTGCCAGCAGGACTTAGCGTCAGAAGCTACAAGTCAACCAGGGAGCAAGCTCCTAATCGCAACGACATACCGCCCAGAGATAAATAGAGCAGTAGAAAGGAAGAATCAAATAGGTGTCAGCGATGCAGTTACTGTACAGTATCTAATCAGCGGCCAAGGGACCTGATACTACCATCGTACAACGACTTTTGTGGCCTGTGATGCTATAAAGAGGAAATTTTCACCCAAGGACGTCCTTATCCCCTTAAAAACCTCCTCTTCCTCCTCGGTGGGCGAGAACGTTGCCTATTGGGCCTTTTCCCTCATCGGTTTTGGTAATTTGTTCATTAGTCCCTTCTCTTCTCGAAGTTCCTACTTAAAGGGCCGCGAAGCTTGACAGGGTGTTTGACTTGTCCGAATGTCTACGATGTAGGGACGCGAGTGGTGTGCTCTGAACTCATGCCCGTGCTTGGCCATGCTCCATTCGCAGCAGGAAGTAGTCTAGGAACTCGAGGGGTGTCAGACAATGCTGATATAAGCGCAATCTCTCCTCGTCCTCTCCTTTTCGTGGATTTCGGCATCAATATGGTTGACCTCAACTGTACAGTTATGGAGCGTATTTCGAGTCGTCTACTTCACCAGCGCCAGTTCCATCGTGCATCCATCTAGAAAAAGCAGCAGGCCAAGAAGGCAAAGATTGAGATCCATGCGTTAAAAATATGTCATACAAGCTGCATTCTCGCTTCCAGGAATGAAGAGTCGAGTCTTTCCCACGACACAAAATGCTACCCACTCAGATTTTTGGCCCGACAGCAGCATTATCCAGGGTGTTGCATCAGTTTTTCATCAGGGTGGTCAGACGGTAGCGCGACTGTTGGATTGGCATGCATGTGCCTCGACGCATTTGCAATACAAGGGAAGGATGACAGGTCGGATGGTTCAGGTCATGTCACATTGTTTGTTCGCGTCTAATTCCGCAACAGGGCTTTTTGTGAGCGGGAGATAAACCCGGTAAATGGCTTCGAATGGTCGTCATCCCTTATTGTCTCGAGTTCACGGCATTTATGTGGTGAACTTGGGATGGTCTCCCGAGATGGCGCGAGGGATCCTGTCATACACATGGTCGTAGGGGATAAGCTGTTGCATTGGTGAACCTTACAGGTTGGGTAAGGTGCATGAAGCCTCAGCGTCGGCAGTCCTTGGTAACACTGCCCCAGACCCACGGCTCGGCCTTTTGATAGAGGATGCGGTGTTCCGATGACGACGCGACATCCCGAGATCAGGCTAGGAAGCCGTCATCATTGCCAGCCCACCTTTGCATACAGCTTCGGCAGGAAGATGCCGTCGGTCGTTACGCCACGAAAACTCTTCGGGGCCAGCAACAGCAGGTTGCGCAAGGGAGATGCGAGCCACGTTACGTTTTCTTTTCCCAACCCGGCGAGGACAACCCACTTTCTGGGTGAGCAAAGGAAGTGCCGGGAACGTGTACATGTAGTCTATAGTGCGCGATGTGCCGGCGGCGAGCTCGAGTCATGTAACTTTTCAGGGGCATGCCGCGACAAGCTCTGAAGTCACTTGCTGCTCGGAAACACGTCCACACCAAGATGATTTTGCTGGGTGCTTGTGCGGAAACATGATACGTTGGACACGCTTGATCTCGCCAAGATCAAGTCGTACGTATAAAACGGGGGATTATCCGTTCCCCCTACCCATATGCACACGGACAATGGCCTCCGATGACACTGGACGAAGTGCGGGGAAACTCGAGATAGGATCGCACAAGTTGGAGGATGCTTGCAGCCTGTCAGGACAACAGTTCTTACTCAGATGCAAGACAGGCTCTGCATCAAGATCCGGGTTCGGTCCTGGTGGTGCGCGACCTGCTGCCTTGTGGTCGAAAGGAGGCTTATGGTGGTCTTCCGATTACCGCGTCACTCCTATCTCGACTCCGCCTCGCCGCTTTAGTAAACCCCCCAAAAACCATGGTACAAATGCGAGGATGACAAAGTTTGCTCTTAGAGATGACTTGGAGCGGAGTACTTTGTCTTACAACGAAGTGTTTCAAGCACGTAGGTGCACGTAAGCTGCATCTGGTCGCTTCCACTCCGCGTAGAATAGTCTGCTTACGGCTATGTCGCGACTCACATCAGCCGGTAACTGCTACGGCGGTGAGTGCTACAGGACTCTCATGTTCCGAAATGCATGTCTGCGTCCAAGAAGTTGGGGGGCTAACGCTCTGCGCGACATAGGATCTCACCTTTGCGGTTGACCGGTTCGCGGCTGAGTCTCAACAGCGACAACTACCGTGGCATGTCAGAGTCGCAATGCAAGTCCAACGGCGCATTCGTGCATCCAGAGGATCAAGTCATTCGATCGGACATGTTGGGACATTTAATATGGAGGGACGAGAACAGTGAGCAGACCCAGCCACGATTGGTGTCTGTCCTGTCAAGAACGCCGTCCATTGGACAATTCACTATCCTGGCGGGTGACGTAAGTTGTGTTGACAACTCATACTGATGATGGAGAAGCGAACTTTGTCGGAATATCGACCGATACTCCGCGAGTGAAGTCTTCACACCGCCAACTCGTTTGGCGGCTGCGTCTTGAGTCAGCCAAAGCAAGCTGCTTAGATGGGGAACAATTGCAAGTACACAAAGTTGGCCCATCGAAGATGTCGCTGGATCAAACCTGGATCCAAGTATAAAGGAGGTTTCATAGCCGTCCAAAACTATAGAGGCTGAGAAGACAATCAGCATCAAGTTCGCAGTTACACCTCCTCGCGCTCATCTTACCTTTGTAAGTCAACGTCAGTCGGAGGGAAAAAAAAAAAAGAAACAAGAAGATAAAAAGACAAGTCCCATACCAATACTAACAAGTCTGGTCCAAGTACAAGACTCCAAACTCTTCCACAATGAAGTTCAGTGGCAAAGCCCTCGTCGCGCTCGTTGCGTCACTCTACATTGGCCTCGGCGCCGCCGCAACCGAAGCAGAGACGTTCCTGGCCGAGAACCCAGACGTGCAAGTCGGCCGCGAGGCGCTCGACAAGGCCCAGGCGAACGTCGGCCCAAACACATTCGGCGTGGTCAACAAGCCCGCCAGCAACGTGGTCATGCTGCAGGAGTTTGACGCCGACACCAACGAGCGCGTCTTCGCCGTCGCCCTGATTGACGATGAGAAGGCCGAGCAGTACTACAAGGAGCACAACAAGGACGGCGACGTCCAGGGCCAGGTCATGAAGCGCTACGACAGCTCCGGCATGGACAAGAGGCAGTGCGGCCGGGCCGTCGATGCCGACGAGCCTCGCCTCATGTTCGAGCGAGCTTCGCGCTGCGGCCAGTTCTGCGCCCGCAGCCACAGCTGCACTGCGGACGCACGATGCCCGTCCTGCCGATATGTTGGGGGGAACTGCCGACACCAGCTGAGCTGCCAGCCGCGCCATCTGTAAACATCCGGGGGGAAAGCTGCTTTGAGTGGATGGGCCGGGCGAGGGAGGAGTGCGTGCTGTCTGCAGAGTCATGTTTCAAGTTCTGTTATAGTTTGCCTGTAGACGCTTAGCCGCGGTTCTCAAACGGTAGCTTGTCTGATTATGTCCTGTAATCTCACCTTGAGGCGATCAGCATGTCGTGTGCTAGTGATGGGAGCCTGCCATGTAAACAGTGCATCGTATCAACGAAGAAATGAGCGTGCAAGTCCAGTGAAGTGTAGATTGCAGCGTCTATTGAGGTTGAAGTCAAACCGTCGATTGATTGGTCTTGGTGCGGCGCCGCTCTAGCCACACGTTATGCAAGATCTAAAGGCGATGTGGGCCCCGCCAATTTCATCCCAGGCAGGCGGGCCTATTTCCTTCTGGAAAGATTCGCCCAGGGATGTTTGCCGATGAAGAGAACAAGGCCGAAGTACAAGATACTTCAGACTGCAACCAGCGCCACCAGGATAGGAAGTCCCTGCAACTTGCTCCACCAAAGGTGACAGGTTACACAAATCATGTTGTCGAAGAACAGGCATGGGGTCCGCAACCCCTTGGCGCTGCCGATGACGCAAGATGCAAGCACTTGGCAACCTGCTGCCCGGTACAAGAGGAGCGATGGAAAGGGTTTCTCTCATAGAAAGCTTTGGGTAGAGAGATGGAAAAAGATGGCTCTTGTGAGAGATTAGTAATGTGTAGGTTTGAATCGATGCCCTGCAGGCTAAAAGCACGTGATGCAGATTAGGAAGCAGGGTAATGTGTTGTGCGACACGCTTCCCACTCCCTTGCTGGTAGTATAGTTGCTGTCAATTCCGGCCTCACCTATAATAGTTGTGACCTCTTTCCATCTTAAATGTCAATTAATATCGAGACCTGGTGGGTGGATCACGGCTGGGCGTTTTTTCCCCCTCTCTTCGTTCTTTGCAACATGACCGCTTTGCCAGATTGGATTAGTAAGTAAGTACTCCGTACCTAGGTAGGCCGTAAAGAAGCCCCACTTATACTATATAACGCTGGACCCCCAACCACAACTTGCCCAGCCAGCAACCAGCCCGTCTTGCCATGAGCCCTCACCTTCTCATTCTTCTTTTCCCATGACCCCCGTCATTCTCTGCCCTCGGAAACTGACCTGATACACCATGGGCCAATCCATCGGAAGTCTATTCCCACTACGATGGCGTCTCTGGCTCGGTAAACTGCTCTTCCGTCCCATAGATTCAAAGATACAGAGAATCAGCTGGCACCGCGTTATCAAGGGACCATGCGACCCGCCCGAGATCGAGGCCATGCAATACGTCGCCGCCAACACCACGGTTCCCATACCCAAGCTCTACGCAGTTCATACGGAAAAGGGCCATATTTACATTGAGATGGAGTATATCCGAGGTACCACCTTGTGCCAAGTATGGAACCACCTATCACCAGCCCAGAGGGAGGTCATCTTTGCCGACTTAAAACAGCATTTGACAACCCTCCGCGAGCTCCAGCCTCCGACGCCAGATATGGTCTCTTCGGCTTTTCAGAATCCACTCTACGATGCAAGGATCGGACAGCGGTTCTTTGGACCCATGCCAACACCAGAGTTCATATCTTTTACGCGAGGGCACTTAATTATGGAGGAGGTCGAACTATACCTTGGCGAAGACGTAACCAAAGTACACACAAGTTCCTATCGGACTTTCTTCACCCACGCTGATCTGGCCCCGAGGAACATTATGGTGAGAGACGGGCGTGTGGCTGCGATTATTGACTGGGCCTTTGCAGGATGGTATCCAGAATACTGGGAGTTAACAAAGGCCTATTATAGCGCTTGTCCAGATGAAGAATTGGCCGACTTTCTGAACCGTCTTTTGCCTGGTTATGAGAGAGAGCTCAGGGCAGAACTGGTACTCTGGCGGAGGCTACCGATGCCGGGCGCGCGGTGTGGTTGGTACGACGGAAAGGAACACTCTTACCAGCCGGGTTCCAGCCCTTCAGCAGCCTGGTTAAATGCAAGAGTAGGCCTTAAGACACCGGACTTGTGGTCTCTAGTCCTCTCGTGAAGATATTGTCGCACCGGAAGGAGGGATGGTTTCGATCAAATGACACAATTGACGTTATCGATTTCCACACTTGTTCCAGGCTAGCAGCCGGAAATGTCTCCTTTGAGATCATACCTCATGCTCAGGCCTAAGTAAGCTTAGATGTTCTTGACCAAAGCACTCCATTTAGCTCCTTATCAGACCATGTCAGTGAAACGAATCATTCATGAAACCAAAGGCAGCTTGGCCAAGAGGTCGTCTTCATGATGTGCATTCGGGAATTTGTGTGAGCCGGCTAAACGGAGAGGCCATGGATAAAGATGAACACCTGCATGTTAAGAATTGTGGCCCAGGCCACCAGACTGCACATCATGAATCATGGGGCATCTTTAAGCCCGGGCGCCTACGGCGGGAGACGGAAAAAGCCAAGGGGATCTCAAGGGAATCTCAACGTGTCCACTAGGTAGGTACCTAGGTAGTTACTATTTGATGATCGACCATACGACCTTCCTATCCGGGCAAGCCGGGATTTGTAATCATACCTTCAGGGGAGCCACTAACCCCAGGATCAGCCAATCTCGTCTCATGTCTAAACGGGGCCCTTCCAATGGCCTGTTTACCGCCTGCGCTAAGGCACCATCTAATTACCTCACGAATTGGCTAGTGGCCAACCAACTCTCTCGTCTTCATCGCTGACTCAAAGGGATGGTTGGATCGGCGGTCAAGGTCAAGGGCCGGTATGGCGAATTAGGATAACCGGCCAGCCGTAGTGTTGTTTTGACGCATGTTGGGCCAACACCATGCGCGACCCAAAGTGGCTCGCGTAGGCTCTTTGGAACAGTTATAAAACGCGACATGTCAATGGCATGGTTGCATCTGGTACTTTTCGTCATTGATGCTCGCCCGTTACTATCATCCGACGTTTGACTTCTCCTTCGTTGTATCAAGTATCACAGCTGTAAGCACTGAAACCACAGAATGGCCGTACTACCGCTAATGAGATTAACATCTTAGCTCCTTTAGCTCCTGGCTTAAAAATGGCTTCGACACCTTGTGCTGAAATGACTTCGACACGATTAGTTGCCTTGGCTTTGTACCACCGAGATCACTTGTCCAAGGGGAGGAACCGACAGATCTTGGGCTATGAGGCATTCCACTGGGGCATAATGATCATGCCCCCGGTGAGTAAAGGACGAGATTGTATGGCATTTGATGTCACGGATGTATCTCGTATCGACACTGTTACTTTCCGAATGACCAACCCTTCCATGGAATGGAAGTTTCGCGACTTGTATGAAGTTGACCCTATGCTGAGTAATAAGCTCCGTGGGCGTCTGGTCATAGGACAAGTGTCAAACGAAGTGACCAAAGCTGAGTTTGGGGAAATCTTTGGAAAAGTGCCGGTGCCGGTCAAGAATCAACATCCACAGCAGAGCTGCGTGACCTGGGCAGTGAATGCCATTCGCGCCCTTCAGAAACTAGGTTGGGTTCCGGATTTCGATATTGATCGGTTAAAGGACAAGGCAATGGCGTATGCTGATGAAAGAATGAAGGAATCGGCTTCTATAGAGCCGGAAGTGAAATACTACAACCCCGATGAATGAGTCTGGACAGAGTAGATGGTAGAATGCAGCAGACGCAAGACGTTCTGTCTCACGCTAGGCCCGAAACCGTCCACAATACTTGACTAGGTACCAAGGTACCTGCCTGATTATTGACTACTCTGCTGTCATTTGTGGGATGTGCAGTCAGCCTGCCATCTGCAGTGATCTCCGCGCCACGGTAACGACAACGATGACGCGTGACGTCACATCTGCAGTCAGCATTTAGGGCGGGTGGCCCACCGACCCGACCTTTTCCCGACGCGGGCTGTGTAACCTCGCGAGCTTACGCGCAGGCAACAATCTCACGTCTCGTCCCCGTTTGTCGTTGTCGTACAACCCTCCTGCATGCAGACAATGAGACAAGCTTGGGCCGGGTTTCTGTGCAATTCGGATTTATTCCGACGGCGTCATCAGCCAACGCGCATGTATCAAGGAGTGTGAAGTGGCTGTGTGGCCGATCCGGCTCACTTCCACCACTCGCTCACTCCCTCCACCACAAAACGTCCAGTTCTACTTCTCGCGCACCTTTTCTGCAAGCTTAAGAAATAGGCTCTATTTCATAGCGCCGTCTTGCTCACTCTCACCTCCTGGCATAATCCTCCAGAGGCTCTCTGTCCCGGCTGACTTTCAACCTGACTTTCGTACCGAAACCGAACAAAAAAAAAAAAAAACCCCCTTCGTTTCCGGCACCATGTCCCAATCCGCATCAGGCAACCCCGAAACAGATGCCTTCCTCCGAGCCCATCCCGAGGTGCTCGTCGGCCGTGACGCTCTCGACAAGGCGGAAAAGGAGTTCGGCGACGACACCTTCTCCATCGTGAACAAGCCCCTCAGCAATGTCGTGCTCGTCCAGCATTTCAACCCGGACACCCTTGAACGCCTCTTTGCCGCTGCCCTGGTCAATGACCAAAAGGCCGAGACGTACTACAAGGAGCAAAACCAGGATGACGATGGGGACGGGGACGAGAAGAGCTGCCCTGCGTGCGGGGCTGGGTCCAGTCGAGTTAATGCGCAGGGACCAGAGAGGTTTCTGTACGCGCGCATGGTGACATGCAAGGAGGACTGCCCTGAATCTCAGATTGGCAGGATGTGGCCGGCTTAAATGATGAGCTTGGACCAAGGCGGTTGCATGGACGATGCTGAGGAGTTGAGCCGGTGTGGGTGTTGAACGGGAGAGGATTTACAGTGTGTAGGCGCCGCCAACTCGAGTTGAAGCACGTCAGTTGTTTCACAAAGGACTGGATAAAAGATTCCATCACGAACTATGAATCAAAGATTATGGATCGAAGTGAACAGCCGTTCGAGAAACCAGGGCGGTATCATCAGTGCCAAGATGACACCGCCCGGTCGCGTATACTCGTAGTTGTGCATCGTCACTCTAGAAGCCCCATCCATCTGCCGGATCTCCGAAGGGCTTGATAGATTATCTGGTCGGCGTCGCTCGAGCTCACAGCCGTCGTGCAGAACATCCCGCACACCGCAGCATGTCCACACCACTGAGCCAAAGCAGCGAAGCCCGCAGTCGCTCATCACCAGAATCGTGAACTCTGAGACCACGACTGTTTCCCGTAGCGGCAGTCGCGGGAACTGCTGCGACTTGCCGAGGAAATGTGATGATGGCAAGCGCTCATCTGGCTGCCGTCCAGCAGACGTGATGAGTGGGCATGTCCTCCGTGGTGCTCTGCGGGCTACCATACTTGATGGGCTGTTCCTGGATGTGAACTGAGCCATGGATGGGGGTGGTGAGTAGTGAAATTGGACGTGTTCCTTAGATCTTGGTGCTGCACGACGCCGTGTCGAAACAAGACTGGTTCAAGACCCGGTCAGAGAAGAGAGTGGTATGTTAAAAAGAAAATTTGATTACTGATTATATTAATGAATGTATTTACTTGCATCTCATAACTCATAAGCTTGTCTACTAATATACGGACTTAGGATGAAGCACGCCTTGACGTATCTGGCTTCGTCATAAATGGTCAGCGTCGACTCGTCGAATATTCTTCTCCGCCAACATCTTTGCGCGAGCCTTGTTTGATTTTCTGTCCGCGACAAACGCCAATATCAACTCTGCCGCGCTCACATATTGCCCGAGTACAAAGACGGACGCGAGCCCGAGGCCCAGTGCAATGGCCATCTCGAACGAGACCACCACGCGGGTCAAGCAGAGCGTCACGCTGCTCAGGTCCGCAAAGCCCGTGATACCGGTCGGTATCAGAATTACCAAGAGCAACTGGTTGCAGAGGTTCGACATCAAGTTCACGAGACCGACCTTCGTTGCTCCCGGGACGGGATCCCCGGGCGTGAGCTCAGCTGGCTTGGCGTAGAAATAGAGAACGACGGCCGCGATGGCAATGACGAGTGTGCATATGCTTAGAATCTAGTTGCGACGCGTCAGTACTTGGGAACTCTGTACATGGGGAGAGAGAATATTGCACTCACGCCATGAGCGGTCCGGAAATGAGCTGTCGCCGACCCAGCCAGGACGCCGAATATTAGGATGAAAAGAAGGGACGGTGCAACGACAACCAACATGACAATCCTGGCTGCTTTGTGCGTCCACGTCGGCAGGACGTGGGGGATGCGCAGCCGTGTTGCCATATTCTGCAGACTCGTAAAGGTCAAGACAAGTGGCAAAGCGATGTATAATCCAAAGATGGCTCCTCCGACTGTTCAATTGCATTAGCCTGCATTCACCTCTTGATCTTGAGCTGGAACCAGAAAAAAAAAGACTTACTGTGTATAACCAAGAAAGCTGCATATCTCATCAGAGGAGAGCCGTTAATCCTCAACGCCTTAGCCAATCCAGTAATCGAGCCCCCCAAGTTATTAGCCAGCGTTGTGCCGTCAACCTCAAACGTGCTTCTTTGGGATGTAATGCGAACGGTGCCCTTGGGTATCAAGCCTTTGAAGGCATCCAAAGGAACCTTGCCGTCAAACAGAGACAGCGTGCCGCTCTTCTGAAGGCCAGAGCCGACGAGGAGCAAGCCAGCAACGCCATCGCACGTCAGCATCTCGACGCCGTGTTGTGCCACGACGGATATAGCGTCTGCGTTAACCAATTTGGATAGATCAATGCCCAGAGGCTTTGGTGGAGCGCCAGCTTGACGACCCACGAGAGCGAGATCCTTCGAGGCGTCCTCTCCAACCTCTCTCTTCGTCTTATCTTTCGATCCGAGGATAGGACTAAGGTCAATACCTTTTGCAAGCAACTTCTGCAGCGTCACAACACCGGAACTCCCGAGCCCCTGACCAAAACCGACGGCTGCGCCATCGGCTGAATCGTCAAAGTCAATCTTTGTATCTGGGATCGCAGCTGCAGGAGCAGCGGAGGTTCCGTTGATGACAGCATTGATACCGCCAATGGCTTGCACACCGTCTCCAGCACCAGTAATCAGACCTCTCGTTAGGCCGTTGACGAGACGAGGGACACTTATCTTGGAGGCAAGATTCATCATACCGCCAGTGCTGTTGCCTCCGGAGAAGTTCTTGACAGCCTTGACAGCGGTACCATTGGCGAGGAAGCGAGATGAGAGACCTTCAGCAAAGCGCTGGGCGATGCCACCGACGTCTGGATCTCCATTCGGCAACGGCGGCAGCGGGTCAGAGCCGGTCTCAGATTGCAATCCAAGACCGACTGCGCTGCCCTGGCCTAACCCTTTCCCTATGCCAGCAGCTACCGGAGCGCCATACTTGGATATCAGACCCTCCACCCCTCCGCCGAGAAGCCCGCCAGCACCGCTGGTGAATTTTTTGGTCAAGTCGGTTGTGTTAAGGTTCCCAGTAAGTGCGTCACTTAGACCAAAGGCAAAGTTTCCGGCTATCTGCGGGATGTCCTTCGCAGATCCTGGGGCAGAAGGAGGCCCTATATTCTGCGTCGTCAGACCAAGCCCCTTCGCGCTGCCCAAACCAAGTCCAGCACCAACATTCAAGGCCGTAGCGCCGAAGTCAATAGGCGGCAGCATGGTTCCTAGACTTGAGGCCTGAGAGCTGATGTTTATCTTGTCTGCGAACGAATTGCTTAGTCCAAAGGTGAACGTCTCCGCCAAGCCAGGAATATCGGACGCCGACTTGGGGGCAGGAGGCGCAACATTCTTGCTGCCAGTCAGCCCCAGTCCGCTAGAAGTGCCGCTGCCCAGACCGCGACCTGCGCTTAGAACAGCACCACCAATGTCAAAGTTTGCGGGGATCAAGGTTCCCACGCCTACGTTGCTCGTATCGACAGAACCTGTTAGACTTTTGCTCAGTCCAAAGGCAAGAGTGCCCGCAATCTTGGGAATGTCAGATAATGACGGTACAGAGGGAGGCGAGGGCGCCCCGAAATCACTTGTATCATTTTGCGTCAACTTCAGACCCAGCGCTGCTCCTTTTCCAATGCCATTTCCTACATTGAGGGCGGTTGAAGCAAAGTCGATGGGTGGGATCATGGAACCAAGATTTTGCGTGCTGGTGTCGATACTATTCGTCAGGGAGTTGCTCAGACCAAATGATAGAAGCCCTGCAATTCCAGGAATATCCGAGCTCGATTTAGCCGGCGGAGGCGTTAAGTCCTTATCGGTGAGCTTCAACCCTCGAGCTGCTCCGTTACCGATGCCTGAACCAATGCTAAGAGCAGCACCGCTGATATCAAGATTGTCAGGAACGAAGCCGCCGAGACTCTTTTGATCAACAGAGTCCGTAAGACTTCTGCTTAGCCCAAATGCTAGTGTTCCAGCAAGACCGGGAATATCTGACTGAGACTGTGGTATAGGAGGCGCAATGCTTGTGTTATTAGTTAGCTTCAGCCCTAGAGCTGCTCCCTTACCAATGCCATTGCCGATACCTAGAGCAGCGTCTCCGAAGTTGATCGGAGGCAGCATAGACCCTAGTGACTGAGTGCTAACGTTAATGTTACCTGCTAAGGAATTGCTTAGGCCAAAAGCAAGCGTTCCCGCAATGCCAGAAATGTCAGAATTTGACTTGAGTGGTGGAGGCGTTAACTCTTTATTAGTAAGATTTAATCCTCGGGCCGCTCCATTACCGATGGCTGTCCCAACACTAAGAGCAGCATCACCGATGTCAATATTCGCAGGGATACTAAGGCTCTTTTGATCAACAGAGTCTGTAAGACTCTTGCTTAGCCCGAACGCTAGTGTTCCAGCAATGCCAGGAATATCTGACTGAGACTGTGGTATAGGAGGCGCAATGCTTGTGTTATTAGTTAGCTTCAGCCCTAGAGCTGCTCCCCTACCAATGCCATTGCCAATGCCCAAAGCAGCCTCCCCAAAGTTAATCGGAGGCAGCATAGATCCTATAGCCTGGGGATTCACGTCGATGTTATCGGTAAAGGAGTTGCTGAGTCCGTAAGCAAAAGTCCCCGCAATACCAGGTATATCTGAGGCAGATTGGGGCGGCGGCGGCGCGATATTTTTGTCTTGCGGCGCGAGCTTCAGTCCCTTGGCAGCTCCACTACCGAGACCAGATCCTATGCTGAGAGCAGCACCACCAATATCCATGTTTCCAGGAACCATGCCCCCGATACTGTTGGGGTCGATAGAGCCAGTGAGGCCCTTACTTAGACCAAACGCGAATGTGCCAGCTATGCCTGGAATATCTGACTGGGAGGCAGGTGCTGGGGGTTCAAGGCCGGTATTGTTGGTCAGCTTCAAACCAAGAGCCGCTCCCTTGCCAATGCCATCTCCGACACCCTTTGCTGCAGCTCCAAAGTCGATGGGTGGAAGAAAAGACGAAACGCCTTCTCCGAGGTTCAAGTTTGAGGTGAAAGCTGAAGTAGCCCCAAAGCCTAGTCCTCCGAGAATATCCTCCATGCTGGAGCCATTGAGTGACGGTCGCTGGTTCGGGTTGGCCAATTTCAAGCCTATGGCGCTTCCACTGCCGGCTCCAGCACCCAGCGCCGCGGCAAGGGCAGCTAAAGGAGGCGTCTTGAGCAGGTTGTTGCCCATGGCGGCTTTGACTGCCGTGGCTGTGAGCCCCATGGCTGCATTTTGGATGACTGGGTTGAACCCAGAGTTTGCCATGCCATTCTCTTGAGCGACTTTGTCGCCTGTCGCTTTCGTATTTGCAGCAGTTGCCAAATTGAGGGCTTGGGCTGCACCCGCTCCAGCACCAACACCGCCGAAAAAGCCTGCGCCAGCGAAACTGCCTCCAGATGCACTGATAAACTTGTTTACCAGGTCACCTGCGACGCCTGAAATGAGACCAGTTATGGGATTACCGCCTCCGCCTCCGCCGCCTCCTCCTCCTGCTCCGCCACCTGCTCCTCCTCCTCCTCCTCCTCCTCCTCCTCCCGCTCCCCCTCCTCCCAAGCCGGGGATGAGGTTCCCTAGATTTCCAAGAAGACCGCCTAGAAGACCGTCTCCAAGAGCATTGGCGCTACTTGTACCGCCATCCGCCGTTGCCTTTTGAGTGTTTCCATTACTTGAGGTATTCGATGTTCCTGCCCGCTTATTCAATGTATCTTGGTCGTCATTTCTTGGGATGTTTCTCTTCAACTCGAGACGGTAAGACTCCTCTGTATTATCATTGACTTCCCGTATATGGCTGTCCAGATTGTTGGATAGCATAGTTAACTCTGAAACGCCGTATCGGCCGGCAGCTTCTCTCGAAGTGTCGCTGAACATGCTGACAAGGGCCATATACGTTCGTCGAAGTTGAGCATCCCCTAAAACAGCACCCATTGCATCTGGTAACGCTACATCGGAAAGAGCAGGCGAGTCTGTCGTATCCTTGGTCTCTTCCGAAGTAGTCAAGGCGAGTTCTTGTTGCGCCAGACTCATTTGTGTCATGCCAGAAAGTAGAAGGAGAACGGGAAGTAAAAGACGACATCTTCGGTAGACTGAAATGAAAGCCATAATGGAAAGTAGAAATGCAGGCTACTGACAAGATCAAGGGTTCAACTCAGAGGGTATAAAAAAATTAGACGAGGTCCGTTTGAGATAAAATCATAAGGAGAATTGAAAAATGAAAACTAAAAACAAAGGAAGAGAAGTGAAGGTGAAGGCAAAGTCCGGTCGGCCTGCGACAGGACTACACGTCGTTCAGCTCCCAAGCACCAGAGTGTATGCAACCAGGCACTGCTTGACTCAAGACACGATTGAGGAAGTGCCTTCCTTATCAACAAGGTCAAACTGACAACGTCTGCCACGACATTTCTGACACAAGCGGCAGTCAAGGGCTGAGAGTTGTTTCACTTTCCTGTGTGGCCCATTTGGTAATCCGCCCTCCCCCCGGGCCGGGGATCCAAGTGGGGTGGGCAGTTCGCCAAGAAACTCGTCGTGTGAAATCAAGCGATCGCATTTTGCCTTAAACGAATTATTAACACGCATTAAATATGAGTATGCCTATAGCCTCCGAGGCTCATAAAAGAGATGTCCCCCATCGGGTGCGATCCGAGCATCTAGTTCCCGATATCGTGTTACGAGGTCGGACAACTAATGCAGGGATCTGCGATTGGTGCGTGTATTCGGCTCGGAATATCTGCGGGCACATGCATGAACAAGTTGAACCGGGCAGGAAGTTTCTTCTTCTTGTCCATACATACCAAGTTACATGCTGGTATGACGTTTTGGTTGAACTTGGTTCCAATCTCCATCCTGTCCACCTGCTGCGGGATGATAGTCGGGCGAGCGTGAGCAGCTCTACTGAACGACATTCTTCTTGGTTCAACTGCTGCCGATCGACCATCGTGCCGGCAGCGATTCCCGCGAAGCTATGCACCGTGGTATTTTCACGCCCTCTCTCCTGAGACCGCATTGTAAAAGAAAGTATCCAAGTGTTGGGTGAAATACGCGTCGATTCAGCAGGAGCCCGTCTTCGGAGGCAGCGGGCATAGAACGCGACTAGACAAACTCTGCTACAAAAAGTGCCAGAGTGCGGCTTCAAAACGGTATGTGGCTGTCGACTAGGTTTCACCTCGTTTTGGCTAGGAAAACCGGCCTGTGAAGACAGAAACGGGTTGCGGGTGATGGCAGGGAGTTTCGGAAACCTGGGTTTGAAATGCGGAGGCTCCACAAGTCGATTGCTCGACGCTGAGTCAGACCCTGCTGCGCCACCGTGCTGGACCCTAGGCGCAGCTAGGCTGGCTGGAGTTCTGTGCTTTGCCATTGGCATTGACATCGTTGACGTCATTCACAAGCACCGTGATTTGGGCGGTCTGAAGTGCAGCTTACTATGGGTCTAGTTGCACCATGACGGCTGCTCCATTATTCAGCTACTGTAAGGACCAACTTGCTTGAAATACGGAGTCCTCACTCGTAGAACAGAGTACTCGTAAGTACGGCCCGCGCGACCGTGTCCGCGATGGGACCAAGGCTGAAGCTGGTTATGCGTACAGTATACAGACGCCAAACTGGCATGCCTAGGTCTTCGATCTTCCATCTAAGAGCTGAGTCGCTGAAATAGCAGCGATGTAATACTTTTTCCATATGAATGATTTAGTTTTGGCAGCAGCGTTGCTCCGATCTGTGAATGCTCCAGTCTACATCACATAGTCTTGGCAGGGTGTCATATCGTCAATATTCTACAAGTCATGCGAATGCCGTCATTATCCCAGCAATCCCTGAGAGTGTTCCCCAAAAAGACTGACCCAAGGTGCTATCCAAACTGTGATGGAGGCTTGCGCAGTATAGTGTCGAGAAAACCATCCCCCCCCCCCCCCCCTGCCCCCCCCCCCCACCCTAAAAAAAAATAAAAAAAAAGAAGCAAAAAAAAAAAATTCACAAAAGTATGTACATGGCGTCATGGAAAAGTGGTTTTTTACAACCATCTTTAGTCTGACCAGCCCCTGCTCATCTGTACAGCCTTCTCCCACCTCTCGAATCTCTTGGAGGCGTCGGAAGCAGAGATTTGGGGCTTGAAGACGGTGCTGCCTTCAGTGTTGACGTTGTTGAGATCGTCAAAGGTCTCCCAAACACCGGCAGCGAAGCCAGCGGCGATTGCGGCACCAAGAGCCGTCGTTTCGCGCATGGCCGGACGTTTTACTGGAATACCAATCAGGTCGGCTTGGGTCTGCAGAGAAGAAGAAAAAAAAAATTAGCCAGGTTGTGGACTTTAGCGCAGCTACGGACGGTCATTTCCGTCATATAGCCCAACTCACCTGCATAATAAGATCGGCATTGCACATGCCGCCATCCACTGCAAGTTCAGCAAGCTGCTTTCCGCTGTCCTTTGCCATGGCGTCAAGAATGGCCTTGGTCTGGAAGCAAGTAGCCTCCAGTGTGGCACGGGCAATGTGTCCACGCTGGGTGTAGGCGGTAATTCCAAAGATGGTGCCTCTGGCATCGTCGATCCAGTACGGGGCATAGAGCCCGCTAAAGGCAGTGACAAAAGTGCAGCCGCCATTGTCCTCTACCGTCTCGGCCAAGGCGCTGAGCTTGGATGAGGATTCTATGAAGCCGAAATTGTCCACAAGGAACTTGACGCTGGAGCCTGCAACGGCGATGCTGCCCTCGAGAGCGTACATGGTCTTGCCCTCACCGAAGTCGAATGCGACGGTAGTTAGCAGACCATGGGTAGAAATAACGGGCTTTTCGCCAACGTTGTAAAGCAGGAAGCATCCCGTGCCGTAGGTGTTCTTGGCTAGACCAGGCTTAAAGCCTTTCTGTCCCACCAGGGCAGCTGACTGGTCTCCGAGGCAGCCCATGATCTTGGCACCCTTCAGGCTGCCATTGGCAAGGGAGCCGTAGGCCTCGGCATCAGCAGAACGGACTATCTTGGGCAGCGCTACCTTCTTCTCGTCAATGCGGAACCAGTCAATTAACTCGGCGTCATATTCCAGAGTGTGGATGTTCATGAACATGGTACGTGAAGCATTGGAGGGATCGGAGACATGGACGTTACGTGAGACGCCTCCGTTGAGCTTGTAAACTAACCAAGAGTCGACGGTTCCGAAAGCCAGGTTGCCCTTTTCATATATTTCCTTAACCTCGGGAACATTTTCCAGAAGCCACAAGAGACGGCCAACAGAGGAATAAGTAGACAGGGGAAGACCACATCTCTGCATCAGCTCTCCGGCCCCGATGCGGCCCTTGAGGCGGCGGACAATGTCCGTATTCCGCGTGTCCGTCCACACAATAGCGTTGTACAAGGCCTTTCCGGTCGTCTTGTCCCAGACGACTGTAGTTTCACGTTGATTCGTGATGCCCACTGCGACGATCTGCTCACGGGAGTGACCCTGGGTCTCGAATTTCTCGACAGCGCCGTCGATGCATTTCTCGACAGACGAGACGAGTTCCTCGGGGTCATGCTCGTGCCAGCTGTGATACAATGGCGTCAGTGGGACGAGACGAAAGCTTGAGAGTTGCACAACTTGAATAGAATTTACCCAGGATTAGGATAGAATTGTTTGAATTCAAGTTGGTGCAGCGAGACGACGTCGCCGTTCTTGTTGAAAATGAGGAATCTGGTGCTGGTGGTGCCTTGGTCAATGGCACCGATGAAGGCGGTAGCAGTAGGAGACATGGTTGGCGTGGAATATCTGTTTGCGAAAGCTTGATGATCCAAGGATGTGAGGATCCAAGGCAAACAAAATTAACAAGCGCTGCCGAGGGCTCCCCTTCAAGGTCTCCGAAACATGTAAAGCAAGCGATCTATTTGCGGGGATGCAACGCGGGGAAGTGGGTGCCCAGCTGGCGGTCGAGATGAGAAGAGGCGAGAGAATACGAGAAAAAATTAGATGAAGGTGCAGGACAAGATGGTAAATGGTCTTGTGTGGCCTTTTACCTGGGGCTTCTCTCACATGGCAGAAATTATCTTCTGGTTCTGGCCGAGCCCGTGAGCTAGTTACGGAGGCGAGGCAGTTCAGTCGGATCTGGATCGGAGAAAATTCCAAGTCCAATGAGTTGAAGACCTCTCCGTGGTCAGTGGGGATGCCTCAGTGGAGATGCCTCAGTGGGGATAACCCCCAGCGAAGACCCCTCAGGGCTCTCATGGGGCTCTAGCCCCGCTAAGCCATAGAGTCTTGTCCGCTAGGAGAATTTATTTGGCAGGTGCCAGATTGTCCCGCTAGACGACATCTACTTTAATTTGATTTAATCTACAGACGTAACCCAACTTGATTTTTTCCTTCCTCATAGTTCCGCCACCGAAATTTGCGATGGGACGATGCGGCGTTCCAGCTCGGTTCTGTGTGAACTTTATGAGCCTAGTCATTCTGAAGCAAAAGATTTGGTTTGCAAGATCGAGATGATTAGGACTCTCTTACGTCTGTAACTGCGGATCGGATGTGATCAGTCAAAAGATGGCCAATAGGGATCCACCACGGCTCGGCGTCTGTCGGCGGAATGTTACGTTTCACGCGGGTGTAAAGGATGAAAGGATACAGCAGGCATCCCCCTCAGCTGCGCGGGTTAAAGCAATCGAATACGGTTATTTCCAAGGCTAGGCGCCTACGTGGTTGGGCTGGTCTAATTGGGGAAGAACTAAGCAAAGCTCTGCAGCGGCTAATAAGCGAAGAGCAGGGGAATGAAAAAAAGGACGACGGTGGCGTTCTAGAATGCCGGGCCGGGATGTCTGGGTCAGTGTGTGTGTGAGTTGGGCGAGAAAATAAAATATCCCCGAGGTTGGTGGTCCAAGGAGTCAAGGCCAGGTACCTACCTACCTAGGTACCCGAGTACGAACTCGGTACGGGCGACCAAGTTCTTCGCTCCAACGGTCCAACGGCCCAACGGCCCAACAGTCCGACAGCACGCCGGCAATGGAAAAAGCAAACGGAAACCTTGGCTGCAGGCAGTGGCCAGCAAACCGTCGCGTTATCAGTAATCATCATAGATTCTGCAAAGTAATCATCATGCGTTCTGCAGTTCCAAGCGATGTGGTCTCATGTCTCGCTGCTTCAATCACCGCCTGCAACAGTGTATGCCTAGGTATGGCCCAGAGACCTTGCCCAAACGATCGAGGCCATGCCCATTGAGATGAGATCGGTCTCCTGGCCGCTTGCTGTTGGTTAGATCAATCGCAGCGTTGCATCCCGCAGGGTTTCATCGGGCTTATCAAGACCGAGGATGCGTCACAGAAGATGCAGTTGGCTGATCGAATTGACTACCCCTCTACCCCTCTCTACCCCTCTACCCCTCTACCCCTCTCTTCCTGGGGTAAAGCCTGACTGCAAGATTGGAATAATGAGGTGACTAAACGCCGTGCTCGGTGCGAATGTACGTATTTGTATACCTACCTACCTATGTCCGGCGTGTCAACGTCCCGTGTGTACTGCGGAGTACCTGACTAAAGCACGTGGATACCTACCTAGCTAGGTTCCTCCTGGGTAGGAAGGTACCAAGTACAGTAACTACTTGATTGGCCAACCGTCGTGAGTGCGTGCAGCAGCCATGCCGCCCGCTCTTCCCGCCTCCCAGGACCTGGCCCACCTGGCCCACCTGGCCCTGGCCCAGGCCCAGCCCTCCCCGCTCAAAGTCGTCCGGCCGTCATTGAAGAATCTCGACGGTCCTCACTCAGTGGCGCCAGCAAGCAACCATCGTCGCACAAGCCTGCATGCAACACTGCAATTCTCCCGCTTTGTGTCTCATCATTCGCCAATGCTTGAGCTCTTCTCTGCGGCGCTCCGGAGGCGAGGTGTCCGGAAGGGGTGCTTGTGACCGTCTGATGATCCACAAGCCTCGCCGCTTCATGTCCAAGACTCAACCAGTCTACGGAGCAATTTCGACAGCACTTGGAGCAAGCACCAAGGCCAAGGTAAATGCCTAAACGAGTGACGAGTGGCACGCACGCACGCCTGTCCCTAGGCCTGGCGAACGCAGCCACATGGAGCCACTCTGCTCGGCCTGGTTCCTCATGTTCCTCATCCACCATCAGCATCACCACCCAGGCCGAGGCTAAAGAGAGCAAGGAAAGCAGGCACTGAGACGCGCGAGGAAAAGTAAAAACATTGAAGAACGGAATAGAAGAGAAGAGAGAGAACAAGAAAAGGCACCACACGCGCGCGCACACCCACGCCCGGCCCCTCCCTCCTGGCTTCATTACACGCCCCCCCCC
>JFZS01000327.1:0-27290 GCA_000709145.1 Balansia obtecta B249 | reverse complement strand
CGATGATTCGGAGGAAATCACCCGTGACTCTGAAGATGGCACCTGAGTATCCTTCTACTTTGCACACCGTACAGCAATATGGGGGCTGATCCGGCGTAGGTGCCCAATGTGGGATTAGCCGTCTTTGATGGACTTGATGAGAGACCTTACGACGGAGATGAACTTGGGTGGTTGGTCAGGCAATCAAACAGCTGACTACGAGCTAAGGACTGTGTGTGTGTGTGTGTGTGTGTGTGTGTGTGTGCACAAGGCGCTTCAAGCACGACAATTTGGCTACAACGCCCACACCCACAACGTATCTTGTCTCGCCATGTAACGCTATGCTGCAAGATAAAGGGAACTAACTACAAGCCCAAAGCGCTTCGTAAAACCTGCATGTACGCCCACACGTCTTCGAACCTCGTGTACAAGGGAACAGGCGCGACCCGAATGACGTTCGGCTTGCGCTTGTCGCAAATCGCGCCGTTCTCCTCCAACGCCTGCGTCACCTTCTCGAGAAGACCTTCACGAAGCAGAAGGCTCAGCTGGGCACCGCGCTGCAGCGGGTCTCTCGGTGTCAGAACAGTGAATAGTGGCTTGGCGTCGCCCTTGGTTTCCTCCAGCATTTGGTCCAGCAGATGCTGGGCATACGCCGTCAAGACCAGAGACTTGGATCGGAGATGGCGCATGCTGGTCTTGTTGAAGACGGAGAGCGCACCAGACAGCGCTGCCAGATCAATGGCCGATGGATTAGAGAGCTGGAAACCTGCTGCTCCAGGGGTAGGGACAAACGTGTTTTCCATGTTGAACCGGACATCCTTGTCCCCTCCGTACCAGCCCGACAGTCGAGGCTTGTATGAGGGCTTGTTGGCACCCTCCTTCCACTCCACCTTGCCATGCCTCTCGTGGACATAGACGCCTCCGATGGCGCCGGGCCCGGCGTTGATGTACTTGTACGTGCACCAACAAGCAAAGTCTACGTCCCAATCGTGCAGCTTTAGCTCGACGTTCCCTGCGGCGTGGGCAAGATCCCAGCCGACGATGATGCCGCGCTGTTTGGCGTAGGCGGTGATGTTGGGGATGTCGAAGAGTTGGCCCGAGTAGTATTGGATGCCGGGGAGCAGCAGCAGAGCCGTTTCTTCAGCATGCTCGTCAATTGTCCTGAGAATCTTGTCGTGGGAGATGATGCAGTTCTCATCAGGCTCAATCTTGACCATGCTCTTCTCGGGATCCAGCCCGTGCCAGACAACTTGACTCTCAATGACGTAGTGATCACTGGGGAAGGGCTTCCACTCTAGGATGATTTTATGTCTCTTGGCATCTGGCTTGTAGAAACTGGCCATCATGAGATGAAGATTGACCGTGAGGGTGTTCATGATGACAATCTCATGCGGCGAGGCGCCAGCAATGTCTGCAGATTGCCTGGCGCATTGCTCAGCCATGTCTTGCCACTGAGTCAGAGGCGAGTTGTCCAGGTTGGTAAAGTGGCCATTGACGCCGATGGAAGCCCACGTCTCAAATTGGGCGTTGACGTACTCGCGCACAGCCTTTGGTTGTGCGCCGAGGGAGTTGCCGACAAAGTAGACGGACGGCTCTGAATCATCATCATCACTTGACCGGCCATTTGTCCGTGTTCCTGGAAAAAAAGTCACGAGGGTCAGCACTTGGGTAGATTTGCCGCTAAAAAAAAAAAAGCCAATCAAGGCCAAGCCGAACTTACCAGACTGCAACCCAATCAGCGCCCTTTTCTTCAACGACGCCTTGGAGGGTAGCACAAACTCATCTCGCAGGTGCTTCAGCGGATCTTGGGAATCGAGATCCCGGGCAAATGCCAGGGTGTTGGCATCTTTGGGAAACGTAGGGCTGACGCCACTCCGCAGCCGATCGACAGAGGCTTGGAAATCCATGATGATGGGGTTTGCGAAAAAGTATGAAAGGGATAACAGAAAATCACCCGGCCCCCAACAGAAAAAGCAAGAAAAAAAAAAAGAAAAAAAAAAAAAAAACTAAAAAAAAAAAAAAAACAGGAAGATCGATTGATTGGGGGATGACTGGGGGCGATTTCCGGGTTCTGACGTCGGACAACGCTTGACTTGGATGGGCCAGGCAAATGCTGCTTCCCCAGTGGAGGAAGGAAGGAACAACGATGCGATAGTTCGCAGGCCAAAAGTAACGAAACGGGAGTTGTGGAAACACGATTGTGGAAACACTTGAAATACTTCAATCTCTGCTCACCGGCCGGCGGCTTAAATACTCGTACCTTTGCTCCTCGCGGTCTCGGCCCTTTCGGCACTCACGACCGGCTGGCATGTGGCCTCACATATCCCCACAATTTCCCCACCGGGCCACCCTTAAAAAGAAAAGGTGGAGAAAGTAGCCGGTCGGCCAAAAAACCTAGCGGAGCTGCAAGGCCGGGCCGGAACGAGCTGCAATGACTTGCATCCGAGCTTCCGCCATCCGAGCCGAGCAGCGCGTTGCACCTTTTACCGTTTTCGGTAAAATGCCTCCGGAGCGAGTCCGCACGTGGATCCTGGCCACATGGACAACATAGTAGCCCAGTCCATGCTGGATACCAAGCCCTCGCGAGGTGAGGACAGCCCTGGGCCATGATGGATGACCCGGGACTTGCCGTGATGGGGTGAAGGGGGGGGGGGTTTCCTTTGTCTTTTCCATCTCGTTGCTTTTTTCGTTTGTTAGTTCACGCAGCCCGTCTATAAATCTTTGGCCGCTCGTGCCTAGAAAACACTCGACCTCGTAGCATCTTCCATACCACGGGGCCTTGAATCACATACCTTGATGCATACATACATACATACCTGGCCACTACCCCCGAAATGTCACCACACGCCGTGCTACCAAGTGCGACTGACGCAGGAAACCCATCCGTAGACCTGAAAAAGTTCGCCGTCACGCAAAACGCCTTCCTGCCCGCAACCAGTCCGCCAACGGCACTATCAGATCCCTATTACGAACCATGGGAGCTCATCGCACAACGGCTCCCCATCCTGATCAGGACGAACCGCATCCGGGAATCCGTTCACCAGATGCCCGTTCTGTCTACCGAACACCTACGGACAGAGGCAGAATGGCGAAGAGCATATGTGATTCTGGGATTCATGACGCATGCGCACATCTGGGGCGGCGACGAGCCCGAACAAGTACGTATTGTAAAAAAAATATTTAAAATAATAAAAAACAAATAAAAAAAAACAAATCATGAAACAAAAGAAATCTCTTCGCATGCTGACGAGGCAACCCGTGCTAGATACTCCCACCGCAAATCACCGTTCCCTTTCTCAAAGTATCAAGTCGCTTGGAATTGCCCCCTGCGCTGACATACGCCGGGAGCAACCTGTGGAACTTTTCCTGCTCCGGCCGCGACTTCACCAAGATGGAAGACCTCAGCCTCCCCCTTTCCTTCACCGGGACCGAGTCAGAGTCGTGGTTCTTCCTCATCAGCGTCGCCATGGAGGCCAAAGCGGCAGGCATCTTGCAGACCATGATGAAGGCCTTGGAAGCCATCAAGACACGGGGATATGACACAATCATCTCGGCGCTGCGCCAATTACGGCAGTGCATCGACAGCGTCGCGGCCTCGCTGGAGCAAATGTACGAGAGGTGCGACCCCATGGTGTTCTACCACCAGATCAGGCCCTTCCTCGCCGGCAGCATGAACATGGAGGCGGCCGGCCTGCCCCGCGGTGTCTTCTACGATGAAGGGGACGGCAAGGGCGAATGGAGGCAGTACCGCGGCGGCAGCAACGGCCAGAGCTCGCTCATCCAGTTCTTCGACGTCGTGCTTGGCGTCGAGCACCGCACGCATGGCAGCCCGGGCCAGACGAGCTTCCACACCGAAGTCAGGGACTACATGCCCGGTCCGCATCGCCGGTTCCTCGTCCAGGTCGCTCGCATGGGCAGCATCCGGGAACTCGCGCTCGTGGAACCCGCTACGGCCGAGCAGCGCCGCCTGCGCGACGCCTACACGGCCGCAACCGAGGCCTTGAGCCAGTTCCGCACCAAGCACATCAAGCTCGTCACGAGGTACATCATCCTGCCGTCCAGGCAGCCTTGGAACGGCGGGTCACGGAGAAACCTGGCCAGCTCGTCGACGACGCGCAAAGGCGAAGAGGCGTGTCTGATGGGCACCGGGGGCACGGAGCTCATCCCTTTTCTACAGACGTCGAGAGACGAAACGTCGGCGGCTGGGGAGGAGCTTGGAAAATAGATGGTTGCATGACCGCCCCTTTTTTTGGCCTTTCTTTTCTTTCAAAATTGATCAATTTCAAGCAATGTCGCGGCCGAGATATGATTCCGGCGTCGTGAATATCTAGACTAGCGATAGGATGGACTGCGATTGGAGACCAACGTCAATGTAGACATGGACGAACATGTGCAAATCACGAAATTCGCACCTGGCTACTTGACTCTAGCCTACTAAAATGTCCCATGTATTCTTTGCTCGCTTGTGCTCGAATAATGCCCCGTTGTGGATGCTTTGTTCCTGGCGAGCAAAGCACGTGTCTGGCAGTAACTCTGTGCCAGGGCAACGATAGAGAACACACCAACGGTTGCGAGCTCGCCGATAATATTCGGGCAAGATACATGTGTGTAAAACAAACGCGCGACACTCGCATTTGGCCAACCTAACCATCTACAATGCCCAGTAGGACCCATTCGCCAAGACTAACTTTGTTCATCATGGCTCCTTTACCGATCTTTCCCCTATTAGACGGCAATACCACCTTCTTCTATAGTTATTGATGTCGAAAAACCCCCGTGTCACAGAATCATATGATTTTCTTGAAAAAAAGTCCTCGGCTGACTGCAAATGACTCACGTTGTCGTCCTGCTGAGAGGCATATGCGGCCAACCGGTTGAAGTGATGAAACAATGCGAAGGCATGCCATGGACCTGACATGTCGGTGAGAACAACGTACAAAATTTGGAGGAATAGAAGCAAGGATAATCGTGCTGGATATTCTCTTGGTTCTCAAAGCATGGAAATGAGTATGGAACTTTACTTTGCGTACAGGCACGCCATAAAGTCGCGAGATCAGCGCGGTCACTCCACGGAGGCTTCCGAACCATTTCAAGATGTTATAGGAGCCGACCTCCCCTTGTTAATGAAAAGAAAGAACGGCAATAGATAGGGCATTTGGATTAAATGGTTTAGCCAAGAGAATTTGTGTCTAGATACTTCCAAGCTCCATGGTACAAATTACACCGTGCTTTGATATTTTTTTGAGAACTCACTGAAGTTTGACTGGCATTCTGTGAAATGGTGCTCTCATATGAGTCCAAGACATGGATTTAGGTTGCATCATCGTCGACAAAGACGTCCCAATACGTGGGCACTTTAAGTCTGCAGTGTTCCGCCTCGCACTATTTATCTACAAGTAGACCGGGCGTCTCTGCGCCGGGTAGTAAACATCAAAGGGGAAAAAAAAAAAATACATGCATGCTGCGCTATCCGACTCTTAAAAATTTCCAAATAATACTCTGCCAATTTCCCTTTCATCTTGGAGAGATACTTTCTTAGCTCCCAGCTAGCTCCATGACCCCTTTTTCTTCTTCCCTCATCGATAGAGGCAGGTGTTCCAGTATCTATCAGTCAGGCCAATTGCAGCAGTGACGCAGCAAATTCTACCCTCCATCGGGCTGGTCAACTTGGCGAGGCAGGTGAGGCAAACACCAGTGAAGTACAAGGATCCCAAAAGGGAACAACTTTCGCATTCGTTCGGGCTGTTGGCCCCCTGACAGCTCCAACCTCTCACTCTGTTCTTGAATGTTGATTCGGTTTCCTCGCAGGGCGGAGGATTAGATGGGGCGATAGGGCGACCTCGCTTCAGAAGCTCAATTCCTGGCTGAGCAGGATAAACTCTTCCGTCAAGATCTCCGGAGCGGCGCGCGGCGTAGCTGTCCAGGCTGTCGTGACGCAGCGTTTCCGTCCCAAACTTGATGACCGGGTCGATAAAGCGTCGAGCCAGAGAGTTAGGCACACAGGAAGTCGGAGAGGATTTGTACTGTGGAGGGATGGCAGGGAGAGAGACGGCTTCAGAACTTGAGTTCAAGTGCACCCACTCCATGATCGTGGACAAATTGACAAGATCTTGATAGTTGACACATTCGCCTGCATTCTCGGAGCCTTGTGGCGCAGCCTCAGCGACTTGGCATTGCCAGGCAGCAAAGACGAAGGCGATGACAGGGAAGAACATGATGTCTGTCGGGGTTGCTGATTCGTCTTTGGAATTTATTGAAGGAAAGAGTATCCAATTGGGATCTGAAGAGAGACTTCCAAAATACGGTGAGGGCGTGTAGGCTTATATATGGACAAGTTGGCGAGGAGTCAATACAAAACCTCCCAGGCCCAACAGGATGCTGCCACTCTATATAAATCCATAGTCTACAATATAACGTGATCTCCAAAGAAGTGATCCAAGCAGAACCACCGACTCATGATGAGTTGATTATCCATATCTCTTCTCGGCTAATCGAGGCGTCTCATGGGGCCCTCACATTGATGGAGATGAGCTGCTCGCTTGACTTGTATATCCTTCAACAAGACCAGGATGAACGACGTCGAGTAGCACCACACTGTTGCGCAACAAAAGTGCGGCAGTATTCTGAAACGGAGCCACCCTCGGTCAATCTGGCGTGATATTGCCGCCATGTCTATTCTCAATGGAGAGAAAGTTCAACAGGCACTGGGCTATACCACCTTTCGAAAGAAGCCATTTGACCAGAAAACGCTTCAGCGTGACGAATGACCACGTGCTGATGGGTGAAACGGCGGACAAGATTGGACGCAAATCCTGATAGGGCTGTCTTATCCAATAGTTGGCGCCCGTGTCTCCTCGAAGCCAAAAATCAGAGTCGGGTGTGGCTCACTGGTATCAATTGGCCGAATTTAGGCTGAGTATGTTTCCTGCAGTTCCTGCAAGTCATGTCAGGGCTCAGGGATTTCTCGGTCGGCGTATTCGGTATATTAGGCGCAACTAGATCCACATTGTCGACATCTGGATCATTGTTTAGGTTTTGGGGCAACGGAGTGAGGGGATAATTTTTTTTTTTTTTCAGATGGGCTAGGTTGCTCGTGCCGTATCATGTCGTAACCTTGGTGGTGTCTTTCTTATTTCCTCCCTCATCACCGGCCACCTCTCATGGGGGGGGGGTTCCGTTAATTCTAACACCCCTTGTATTTGCCTAAAACGGTCAAAATCCATGTATGTTGTGCCTTCTCGGTTGAGAGAACTCTGGCAAACGGAGGTTTCCCCAACCCAAGGTTTCGTCCACAGCCCACACAACAGGTGACTCTTGAACTCGCTGGAAGCTTTGAAATCATTGTCAGTCTGACCTTTCACAGGCTCTCCTGCTCAAGTTGTACTCAGCGTATCTTCCTGCTAGAGACTTGGAATCTCGCATGCCAAGGCAATTATCCGGCATTCGACCTACTACGAGATTCGAATCTTTCCGCAACCGCAGGCGCAACACAAAGACGGGTGCCCATGTCGACGATTCGTCATGCCCTTGCTGTACGGGGTATTTCAGAATGAACCGGGCGCTAACTTTGGGATTCCAGCTGATGTCATTTCTGGTGCACGTGGGACGTTTTCACGAGCTAATTTGGCAACTTGTTTAAAAGGGAACCGGCAACAGGGTTTGCATAATTTACCTTGTCCCGACTCTTTCCAATACACTAGGTACAATATATTTTATGCAGGGCACAAGCTATGCAATAATAAAGCTAGCTATTGCCATGTGCACCAAAGATTAGATAGAAATGAGCTAAACGCGCGGCAACTAAGCCTAAAACAGTAAGAGGTATGTAGGTCTACCCCCTTTTTCCTGCCTACAAACAACGCAAATACAGATAAAAGCAGGTACAGCCGAGATATTGACTCTAATACAGTCATGTCATTTCCATTGTGCTTAACCGCATGCGCGTTGAGGCCTGAGAAAAAAGAGAAATCACCAGAGGGTATCTCTACGTCTATTTTACGCCTAGAGAGATATCTCTTCTGGTTTAGGTTTAGCTACTACTATGCGTATTTAAAAAAAAAAAAAAAAAAAAAAAAAAAAAAATCCAAACCCGTTGCTGGGCGTTTAACTGCTCGGTCGGCACAGCTGGCAGGCAGGATCTGAGACAAAATTAAATTTAGCAACTTAACTTTTGGATTTAGCATAATTTTATAATTCTCAACCTCGCATAAGCGTTGTATGGTGTCAAGCCCCTTGTCGATGATGCATCCCGCCTTTTGGGGACTAAAAAAAAAAAAAAAAAAAAGGTCCTTGACTCGGGTCACAGAAAAATTGTCATTTTTGCAATGATCTGGCCCTTACACTAATTCTTGCGCAATGCTGGCGCCCTTGTTGTACGAAAGCACTTCGCTCGGCCTCAGAAAATGACCAAATTCGCTTTTGTTCCAGACGTATGAGTCTATTGCATGCATCTCCGCGGGCCCCGGCTAGCTTTGGTGCGTCACGACAGGGGTGAAAGACGCAATAACTACATGGCACCAATGTTCAAATTAGGAAGAGGGGATAGTAAACTCGCAAGATCAATGCTCGGGCAGTGGTTGCGGTGGCGCGGCCTCTGCCTTGGGAGAGTGTCTCGAGACTCATCTCTCTACTTGCAGACTTCCAACGTAATAGTAGGTCACGATATGGCTTGACGGCACAACATCTTGCTCCCTAATGACAGGGTAAGTAAGCATCTGATGACATTCATCAGGCCGCCGAATGGGCGTTCATCTTCAGCAAACATGTTCCTCTGCAATTATTCCGTCACCCGTGTTCATGCTAAGAACGTGGCACGTCTTCGCCACAAACCCCGGCTGCGTCTCTCATCATCATTCGCAATTCCTCTTCGACCATCAAGAATTTAAAAACAATCTCAGTTAAAACACGAAAATGTAATCCGCCAGTGACTGGCGCGAACGGCCAACATTCTTTACCCTCTACCGCTCATTGGAGATGGCTCATCATGCCACACGTATGCAAACCTGCAGTGGCCCCAGCGCCTGTAAGTCTCTGATACCCCTTGGCAAAATTGCTATTCAACAGACAGCTAATGGCGACGTTGGTGCTGAAGGAATGCCGTAAGTTTTCACGACTGGGACTCAACAGCGGAAAATTTGACAGGTCGCAAAGCTACTTACTAGTCACAACAGAGCCTCTAGCTCAGGGACAGTAGGAAGGAGTCCTGCGGCGAGGGGAACCGTGGCAAAAAAAAAAAAAAAAAAAAAAACGACACGGCATGATTTTGTTCATTGCTTGTGACCCTTGGGTGGCGACAGGTAGGATATTTTCGACCATCTAGAATCTGACAGTCCGGTGAACACGGTGAACAGGCGAACACTGCGGTCCTTATCGCCACCAAGACCGGGCTCGATCAAGTTTAGCCGACGCCAAGAACATCCAAGGTGGGATCAATAGGTGGATATATCGTTCAAGTCGCTTAGAAACAAGACTCTATATGGCAATGGCTTCAGCAAGACAGGGGCTAACCTTGCGGCCCGCCTCAACTCGTGGCAAAGCGAAATAGCCTGCGACTCTGTCCATTGGGGATTTTTCATCCCATAAATATACTGGACTCGATTCCCTGTACTTATTCTAGGAAACAAAGCATCCCTCGGGGACGACTAGCCGTTTCGGCAATACGCCCGATGAGCGGATCAGTGGATCGCGAGTTTGGGGCGATGTTTTTGACATGTGCCGCGGCTTTGTCAAAGATGAGCCCATCGTGGGACTTTTTTTTACCTCATTACTTCATACAAAAGATCAGTTGTTGTTATCGGCGATTGATCCCTTTGTCCCGACGTAGCGCTCTGTGAAAAGATCTTTGTGGAAAGGGAAGAGTATTAAAGGATCGAATTTGCCCTCCGGCCGCGCCTGAAAATCTCTTCCACAATTTATCCACCTTGCCTATCCCACTCCGCATCTCTTCAAGGCAAACAACCAGGGCAAAAAAAAAAAAAAAAAAACTGCTTCCTCGTCGTATTCGCGATGGATCAGTTCCATGGAAAGTGGACCCAAGAGTCCTGCGACAACGTCGACAGCTTCCTGAGCGCCATCGGTAGGTTTCACCCTGAATTCGTCCATCAGCTCGTCTTGGATCTGACTCGACGAATACTAGGCATTGGCTGGGGGCTGCGCGCCGTGGCCAGGACCCAGACGCCAACGGTCGAATTCTCAACTGCGGAGGACGACACCATCACTTTCAGGACTGTCACTGCATTCAAAACGGATGAGCAGAGGTTCAAGCTCGGCGAGGAGTACCCTGAGGTCAGGATGGACAGCAAGACCGTCAAGACTGTTGCCAGCATCAAGGACGGGGCACTTGTGTTCGAAAAAGAGGATGAACAGCAGAACAAGTACACCATGACCTTCACCGTTGACGGAGACAAGCTCGAGTGTGTCTACAGGGTCGGTGACGTTGTCGCTACGCGCATCTTTAAGCGAGTGTGAGAGTGATGACTTTGTAGGGCATTTGGTTGTTAATATGCAATATAAGGGCATATCATGATTGTATATGAGCAAGTCTATGTATGAATATCAAGTGGTATGAATGAATGCGTTTCCATGAAGTTGGCGAACAGTGACAGCCTAGACACTGGCCTGCCCCGATATGCTGGTTATTTTTTTCTGGGATACGCCTTACCAGGGGTAGGGACTGTTCTTTTTTCCTTGTTTTCTTCGACATTGCTTGATGGAGATTTAAAAGTCCCTACTTAGTCTTCCCCCCCAAGTGTATAGTGTTCGGGCTGACTGTGAGAACATACCGTCTCGGGTAACAAAGATGCAAGCTAGGTACCTGGTCGATTCTCGGTCACGAGGAGGACTCAATCCCAGTCGCGCCTTGAAGCATCATTATCTTCACATTCTCACAATCATCAAGCAAGAATAGAGTCCTATCCCCCAACTTCCACATGACTAGTCGCCGATGTATATGTGGAAACAGCACAGGATGTTTCCAAATGCCTTGTTTTAGTGGTGATGGCAAGACACAACAATGACTGCATTCGCCCACTGGCCGATCTGAAGTGACAGGTAAGGGATGAGGACTCCTGAAAACATACCCTATGGCACTCGTCACTGATGGTTGGGGTGTTCCAGGAGATAGTAGAGTTGATGTGATGTATATGAATCATCACCAGAGTGGACACGTATCGACTGGAAGCTACGCTTGTCGTTTCTTTTCCTCTCTATTCTCTTGTACTGCTTCATGAAAGTGGCTTAGTGCGATTCACTCCTAGGGCAAATAAATTTTATTTTCCCCCCGGAGCTTTCAGATTTTCGACTAGATTTAACTGTTTTAGGCTACTTCCTTTGCTATAATATTGACTGATATTCTCTCTGTCTCTCTGTTTCTCTCTCTCTCTCTGTCTCTCTCTCTCTGTCTCTCTCTCCCTCCTTTATTTTTTTTGACCCTCTTCTTTGATAATAAAAAATAACATTTATTATTAAGCAGCATTCAGCAGTAATTATTGCCTACCAAACTAATTATCTAGCTAGCCAGCTTGTTAGTTAATTTACTAATCTGTAAGCAGATATCAATGCAGTGCGTGTAAGCTGCAGAAGTCCTGGCAAGTTAGTTACTGTGAAGGAATAGTGGGAAATTTGATGTGCCCTCATTCCTAGCTGCCAGAGGCCCCTCGGCCAACAACCACAGACTTGGGCTGACACTGCGGTGTTCGGTCTCGGCCATACCATACTACCACGTCACAGGATTCTGCAGGGCAGCGGAATCGGCCTGGACGGACATGAATTACCCCTAAACGGCCCCTTTCGTTCTGCCTGTAACGGTTTCAAAACCCAACCGAGTTCGTAAAACACGCAGCAGCGACTAAATCCAAAACAGAAAGTGGTACCTCTATATACAGGCATAGTCTTAACATTATATTTTAATTAATGGGACTTGCAGCTTTACTGCTAAGGCCTCTGTAGGTAATTGTATCCTGCTACCTCGCTTAGCTCTAATGTACTAACTACTCTTACCTGCCAAGGGATTTAACCTAGTACTGTATCTACCTGTACATGTTAGTAGTATCTATACCACCGTTGGAGTAGGCTGTATGCACTTCCAAGCTATTTAACCTAGTACTGTATCTACCTGTGCGTGTTAGTAGTATCTATACCACCATTGGAGTAGGCTGTATGCCCTTCCAAGCTATTTAAGGGCATCTAGATCTAGCTACCTAAGCAGCTTGTAAGGCGTAGAAAGCCTTAACAGTGCCTGTAACCAATAGACAAAATTAAGAATATACCTCTAGATGAAAAAAAAAAAATTGTGTGTAGGGGTACTATCTTCTGTTCAGTTGCTGCTGCGTGTTCAAAAATCCCGTTGCTGCGGGTTTACAAACTCCGACCCAATCAGCTTTTAGCCTCAACCAAGTTGGGCCGAAACAGTAGTGTTTTTTCCTTTCTCTCGTCGAAATCGCTCTCGAGGTGTCTCCTCTTCCCTCAATTGACTTGGTCACGACTTTCGTCTAATTCAATACGGCCGTCCTAGTCAGGCTCCGGGAGGGCCATCTCCGTGTACTCAGATTCTAGACCATGTAAATCCTGAAATGCCCTCTTTTTTTTTGGGAGCGGCCTTGTTGGTAAAAAGCAAAGCACTCAAAGGAGAACTCGGCCCGACCTAGAGCTTTTTTTTGCACATTCAATCATATCACGGGTTCTTATGGAAAACCGCGAAGGATCACGGCTATTCTGTGCCGCCGCAAGTCAGAAGAAGCTCGTCATCGCTTGTGATGCGGCGTATCTGATGTCGATGCGAGCTGGTCGCAAGCCTTGCTGCGCCTTGCTTACGGCGGGCAATCCGTACGCCAATACCGTGACAGGAACACTTGATGTTTGATCGACGATAATTAATGCCTGTGCCGCACTCCCTGCAGCTGCAGCCCTAACTCTCGCTCGCTAGCCGAGTGAACCATTCCAGCTCAAGCTGCTCCCCCAGGGTCGGAAGCGGCAATGACTCGGGCTGTTTCAGGCTGATGCAGGCCTGGGTGATGTGGTTTTTTTCAGCGGATGTACACATATTAATATCCCTGGTACAATATAATCTACGACAGGGGGGCATGGGTTAGTGCACAGAGTTTTGTTTGACCACTGACAGTGGCTTCGATGGCGAGGTCGACCCTCGAATGGCGCTCGCATTGCCGATCCCGTCGCTCCTGTCGCTGCAGGAAATCAAAAGACGGGGAGGTATTTCGTGGTTTGTCACTTTATGACATCTCAGTTGGGGCTCGGCAGGGCAAAGCCGGCATGAGCGATTTTTTCCAATAGATGCGTGATACCTGTTAGGTTGACTGCGGTCATCTCCCCATCAGCTAAGCACGGTAGGAAGAAAGGCGCGGGAATCACGATACCAACAAATCATGTCATCAAGTCTGAAGGGCTGTTGCTGAACTGGGAGGGCCACACAGCTGCCTCAACAAGGTTGAGTAGTTGGAAATCAACATTGTAAAAACAAAAGTATACACAACAAGTAGGAAAGAGGAAGGGGGAAAACTTTGTACAAAAAAAGAAAAGCCGTACAAAACACTATGACCAAATCTAACAGAATCAAGGTCAATGTCTGTCTGTGGATGCCGGTAGTTTTGCCTCTTGCCCGGGAGGAAACGGCAATATATCCAACGGCATTTGAGAGTGGAGCCAGTTCGTGTTAAAGATGGATGGATGGTCCGGCCGGTACAGACGTATATGCAACCACGTTGTGGGATATATATGCTCCGTCGGTTGTTTTTCAGTAATATTTGCGTAATGCAAATCACAAAAAGGTTAATTGTTGGAACAAAGCAGCCAGCAGAAGCCAAGGAGCTGATATCTGATTGGTGCAACCCCACCGTATGTGGGGCATGCTGCCTTGGGGAAAAAACACCGCAGACCACCCCCCCCTTTCCCCTGCCACACAAAAAGGAACAAACAAGTCTTGCGGCTTCGCCGAATCCCTCTTCTTAGCTCCTCTTAGCTACAGTTATTGATGGATTCATTCGTCCCGCACTACTGCTTGCTTGCACCCTTGTGCAACATGGGTATTGAATTAATCATCAACGTCTGTGCTCGACGTGACAGACCCTTTTATCCGATCCTGAGCACAGACGATGGGGTGAAGCAATGAGGATCGAACTGATAATCAAATAGACTTTTAGCAATCGCGTACGTACCTGACCACTCGACCTGATCCTCCCGAGCACAGAAAACAGGGTACAGAGACGAGCGTCAAAATTGGTGAATGATTGACGGGATCTGGAACACATTGGAAACCCCTGCCTTTATAAAATTTGGGAGCAATCACCCAAGGCATGTGTTGTGTGTTTTCGCGCGGCCACGCCCGATCATCCCGATGTGCCGTGATGTAGGACTCGGATCTATTACGGCCTGTACCGAGCACCAGGGTATTTATTGCATGTCATCCCGCAGGGCAAAGCCCATGGCCATTTCCGGCCGAGAAACGAGTCAAGCCATACGGATGACGCGTTTAAATTCAGCTTAAAGACATCCGGCTGCGAGCTGAATAGGCTCAAGTCCAACTCCTTTATGCCATGCCTTTTCTCAAAGGAGGAGACAAGTAAGCAGCCTCGTTCATGTGGCGAATCAAGCGCCGAGATTTGAAATACCCTGCCATAATCCTCAGTCTTCCAGCCTGTCCGATCCCTCACTGCCCTCGTATACACAACAGTAGACGCATAATCAATACCGTCATGGCATTCAGCGTTATAAAGCATGTGGTGACCCTACGACAGTGACCACGTTCCTTCCATCAAATTGAGCCATCTCTTTGCTACCGTTTCGTTGCTTTGAATATAAGATTTCAGTATTTCTACAGCCAGTGCGGCCGAAGACGTATCGTATCGCATCATCAAATTTGAGTACGAGGAAACAGAAAAAGGGAGACGGGGAGAAAAACAAAAAAACAAACAAAAATGCAGTCTAAGTGCCTTCTTACTTCGGGCTTAGCCATGCTCGGCGTCTGCTCAGCTGCGCTACTAGCCATTGATCTGAAAAAACGTGAGCCTGTGAAGCTGTACTCGCTTCCCAACCATGATGACCATCCTCAGCAGCGAGCCGACATGGTGAAGCAGAGGCGAGAGGGGATTCAGTATGGTCGTGGCCCCGATCAAGATGTCACCGCCTTTCCATCAGGGCCGCTCGGAGAGGCGATATGGAAACAAGACGCCGCCGCGTTCCGGGTCGAGGTGGACAGACATTTAGGCATGGTTGAGGAAGATACTAAATTGTTGACGGAGAAACTTGAAAAGGTTTTTAAAACTTTCTTACATTAGCACACACACACACACACGCCGTGTTCTCCCCGTCAGCAGCTAATACGGTGCACCTTCTTCTAGACTGGAGGAATACGATCGCTAGCCGACATACACAAGCTGTACGATTCACAATGGAACAAGTCGATAGGTAGTGTCGTGGACACGAGCTTCTACGCCAATTACACGCAGGACCTCTTCTTCTCCATGGAACGGCTTGTAATCAATCCTTATGACATCCATCGCCTGAAGCCTAATAAGAAGCTTCCCTTCAAGGTCGACGATGCCGTGGCGCGAAAGCTGTCCGGCATGACCCCCAATGAATTACTCGCGGCCGGCCGGTTATTCTATGTCAGCCACGAGCGTTTGAAAAAGGTCGCTCGAATAAAGGGTCGTTACTCGGCCGCATGCGAGGCATATTTCTTCATCCACCCCGGAAACGACGACTGGCTGCCTCTCGCCATCAAGACCAACGAGGGCGCAGACCTGGTGTACACTCCAGCTGACGGTCCTGCCGACTGGCTATTCGCCAAGATTCTGTTCGGACAGAACGACGTGTGGGATACGCCTTGGAGACACTTTGCGGCCACTCATCTGACGACCGATCTGCCATACCTCGCTGCGCTTAGATGCATGAGCGATAACCATCCCATTCTTGCGATTTACAAAAGATGTAAGCACGCGCACCAACCAGTGACTTCAGCCTCACTATTTTACTGGTCGGTCATCATCAGCTAACGCGAGGGCGCGCAGTCATGGTGAATGGCTTCGCGGCGCGACTGTTCATCCAGGATGAGCTGTTACAGCCGGGTCATTACGTGGACCAGTACTTTGCGTACGAGGGCAATGCCGCTCGCGAGTACACCATACAAATGTACCGGAAGGGAGAGAATAAGTTTCAAGCAAACTGTACGCTTGCCCATGTCCCTCTTTTTGTCGTCCATTCTTCACCGTTCTTTCAGCAGCACTAATGAATCGAGCCAGACTTCCCGAAGAGGTTGGAGAGACAAGGACTGCTCAACAGCCCGTTTGGGCCCCAGATCAAACACTTTCCATTGGTGGAGGACGCAAGCAGACTGCACGCGGCGTTGAAGTCCTTCATGACCGCCTTTGTTCACTCGTATTATCGTAATGCGGACTCGCTGCTGAAGCAGGACCATGAGCTGACCTGTTGGTGGCACGAAGCCAAGGCAGCGGGATCTGTCGACTTCCCTGGTATCAAGGACATGTCGACTGAGACCCTCATCGACGTCCTCACGCACATTGCCTACATCAACGGCGTACAGCACCAAGCCATGAACACGAACGACCAGTTCATCAACGCCCTGCTGCCGCTGCATCCACTGGCGTTCTACAAGCCTCTGCCAACCAAGAAGGGGCTTTCGGAGAAGGACATCCTGAGCTACCTTCCCAATGAGAAGCTAATGGTGGCTCAGCTGGGTCTAGGAGCCGCGTTCTCACGCCCCGAGTTCGGCAACACGGATCGGGCCCTGCTGAACGCTTTCAATGACAAGGATCTCCTGGCCAGCCTGAACAGCGAGTCAAGGGAAGCGGCCAAGAAGTTCCGGGCAGACATGGAGAAGCTAAGCGCGGAAATCCAAGGCAGACGTTTCGGCAAAGATGGGCTTTGCAAGGGGGCTCCGTTCATTTGGCGTTCATTAGATCCGAGATTGGCACTGTCTTCCACGACAATTTAGGAAGTTTTTTTTTGTATGACATTAATTGCAAAAAAAAATTTAAAGAAAAAAAAAGGGAAAAAAATACCTGGCTTTCATTGGCATTCGAAAATAAAATGCATGGTGTAGATCTATTTCTTGCACTTTTAGGACTTATTGAGGTTATAGCGATGGCAATAATGAAATGACCACATGGTGTTGGAAAAACGGAGAGAGAGAGAGAGAGAGAGAGACACACACACACACAGGCTACATCATACATTCCGGAGTCAGCTGATGTCGCCCTGCAGGGGCTGGCCACTCACGTGCCAAATAATGCAAAGAAGAAAGAAGCCGCGGGGCTCCGGCTACCGGCGGCTATTTCCGACGGAACCAGCGCAGCCACATTCAGGCTCGGCTACATTTTCTGCAACGTCAGTTGAACGAGAGACGGACGACGGGGCGCGCGCATGACATATGGCAGCAAAGCACCAAGTTTAGACCCCGAATCAGCACAAACATCACGACCACCGTCACCAAAGGCCTCGCTCGCAAAAGCACGCCGGATACACGCACGGCTTCCGAAATCATCTTACTCAAAGCGCCCCCCCTCGACCGCCGCCGACCCGAATCCGATGACGAGAAAGGTCGTCGTCTCCCGCCAGTCCCTGACTGTCGTGGACAACCGCACCGGCAAATCATACGAGCTGCCAATCACCAACAACTCGGTGCTGGCGACAGACATCAAGAAGATCAAGGCGGACGCGCAGCATGACCGGCCGGAGGACGAGACCAGCCAAGGCCTCCGCGTCTTCGACCCTGCGTACATGAACACGGCCGTGGTCCAGAGCAGGATCACGTACATCAACGGCCAGGACGGCATCCTTCGCTACCGCGGATACCCCATCGAGCAGCTCGTCAACAAGAGCAGCTTCCTGGAGACGGCCTACCTCCTCATCTACGGCGAGCTGCCGACCGGCCCTCAGCTCGGCCGCTGGCAGGACGAGATCATGCACCACACCTTCATCCACAGCGACATCGAGGGCATGTTCAAGTCATTCCGCTACGACTCGCACCCCATGTCCATGATGACGTCGGCCTTTGCTACCCTCGGCGCCTTTGCGCCCGAGGCCAACCCGTCTCTTCAGGGCCAGAAGCTCTACACGGCGGCTGCGAGCGGCGACGTCGCATCGCTCCAGGTGCTCGACAAGCAGATCCTCCGCATCATCGGCAAGGCGCCCACGCTTGCTGCCGCGTCGTATCGCATGCGGCAGGGCCGTCCCTTCAACAGGCCGGCCCAGGGTCTTTCCTACACCGGCAACTTCCTGTACCTCCTCGACCACCTCTCCGGCAGCGACTACCAGCCACACCCTGTCCTCGAGAAGGCCCTCGACGCCCTGTTCATCATCCACGCCGACCACGAGGTCAATTGCTCGACCGCCACCGTTCTGCAGGTCGGCAGCTCCCTGGTCGACCCCTACAGCGCCGTGGCCGCCGGCTGCGCTGCTCTCTACGGCCCGTCCCACGGCGGCGCCTCCGAGAGCGCGATCCGCATGCTCATGGAGATTGGCTCCCCTGACAAGGTGCCGGCCTTCATGCAAAAGGTCGAGAGGCGGGAGCGCGTCCTGGTCGGCTTCGGCCACCGCGTCTACAAGAACGTCGACCCGCGGTCCAAGGCCATTCGCCAGCTGGCCGAGGAAGTCTTCCAGGTCACCGGGAGGAACAATCTCCTGGACACGGCTCTCACGCTGGCCAAGTATGCAAGCGAGAGCGAGTTCATGCGCAGCCGCAACCTGTATCCCAATGTGGATTTCTACTCGGGCCTGATCTACCAGGCCATGGGCTTCCCTCTAGAGTATGTGTACATGTAACTCTGCGTCCCCAAGCCTGATTGACACTGTCGTGATTGCTAATCCTGCGTCTTTGCTCCTCCTTCTAGCTTCTATCCTGTCCTCTTTGCCGTGCCCCGTTGTGTAGGATGGCTTGCTCACTGGCGGCAGCAGATGCTTACTCCCTCTGGCGTCAAGATCTGGCGACCGCGACAGCTGTACGTTGGCGAGGGCGAGCGGGACTATGTCCAGGTTGAGAGCAGGAGCGCCCAGTCGGACAGCGGTGTCTTTGGCGCTCTCTCGCAAGTGTCTCACGGCGGAGACAGCAAGCGGAACAAGCTTGCGACGTTCAAGAACGAGAGAGGAGATGTGTTGAAGCCACGACTGTAGAGGGATTGTCTTGCGTGTCGTCTTGTCGCAGGCAATGTTGTATGATTTAGGTTATCGAAATTGGGTCTGGCAACGACGCAAAACTCTATTTTGAGACGGAGAACTTGGGCGTCTTGGCTGTTGACTAGAAGAATATAAATGCTATGCCCTGTTGAAGCGAATCGGGAGCTACTTTAATTTTTTTTTTTTTTTTTTTTTTTTTTTTTTACTTATCTTATATATAGAGAGTGCCGCGCACGAAATAAAGTCACTAACTAGTTGATTTAAAAAAAAAACTCGCTAATCGTCGCTAATCTATAATATCCCAAAGATCCCTCAATCTCCGCAACAAGTCCGTCGTGCCCATCAACTCATCCCCCGCACTTCGCATCACCATGGCCGACTCCAGGCCGGCCCTCATCGTCGTCGACTTCCAGGAGGACTTTTGCCCACCGGTACGCTCCCGCACCTCATCAGAACCAACTTGGAAGCAGATCAACTCACGCACAGAGCGCAGGACGGCTCTCTCGCCGTCCCAGAAGGCCGCACCATCGCCGCCCACGTCAACGCCCTCCTCGACCTCCCCTTCGCGCTCAAGATAGCCACGCGCGACTGGCACCCGCGCGACCACGTCTCCTTCGCGAGCAACCACCCCGGCGCCGCGCCGTTCGCCTCGTCCGCCACCGTCGTCCACCCTCGCGACGCCGGCAAGTCGTACCCAATCACCCTGTGGCCCGATCACTGCGTGCAGGGCACGCGGGGCGCCGAGCTGGTTCCCGAGATGGCTGCCGCCCGGGTGGACGAGGTGCTTGACAAGGGGACGGATGCGCGCGTGGAAATGTACTCTGCTTTCCGTGACCCCTTTCGCGTCTCCGACAGCGGGCTGGCGGACAGGCTTGGACGGGCTGGCGTGACGGATGTGTTTGTCGTCGGCCTGGCGGCGGATTTCTGCGTCAAGGCTACGGCGCTGCACGCCCTTGAGGAAGGCTTCACGACGTATGTTGTTCAAGAGGCTACCAAGCCTGTCTTCCCGGATCAGTGGGATGAGTGTAGACGGGACATCGTCTCCAAGGGTGTCAAAATGATTTCTATAGACGGACAAGAGATTTCGCACATCAAGGCACGAATATAACCTATCCCGTCACATTCACATCGTGGGAACAATTAAATGGGGAAAAAAAGATTTGGAGCAAGTACAAGTTGTAATTACAGACGCAGTCCAGGGGCCCAGCTAGCTAAATTTACTTGACACCCATCCTTCTTCAACCTTATATGTGGCGGTAAATCGTCTCTGCAGGCAGGTTGGTGGTAGACGTCGTGCGCGTGTCACGAAACATGGAAAACAAAGAAAAAAAAATAATAAGAATGAGAACAAGAATGAATATAAGAATATAAATAATATAAATATAATATAATATAAAACTCCTGTAATGCGAAATCTGAATCCCAATGACGTCTTTTGCGCGCTTGCTTGCTCCTCATGAAGAAATATCAGACTGTCGTTTACCGCTTCGATCGCTGCTGGGCTGCAGCGCTTTTGTTGGACTTTTCCTGAGCATTTGTCATGGCTAGGGAGACGGGCGTCATCGGGGGAGGAGCAGGTGTCGAGCTTCTTGACGGGGCCGCGCTTCGGTTGTGCTGCATGTGCGCTCTGACGAGATGGCCGGCCTGCAGAGCACTGCAAAGAGAGAGCTCACCTGCCAAGACGGAAGCGCCAATAATGCGTGCTAGTCTCCGAGCATTGTCACCAGGGTTGGTAGGATGTGAACCTCGCACACCAAGCATGTCCAGCATAGCGCTTTGCGGTTCCAAAATAGTGCCGCCGCCAAGAGTGCCAACCTCGAGAGATGGCATGGAAACTGCTATCTGAAGCGATCCATGTAGGCTGCAGGCGAAGAAGAAAAGAATCATTAGCTCAAATCATGATGAGGGGAAACGGAGCTTGTCACACTACCAATACTTACTTCTTCATAGTTGTGATGCAGTTGGCGCTCTCGACTACTTGTGCAGGGTCCTGACCAGTGGCCAGAAAGATCGCAGCAACGATGTTGGCAGCATGAGCATTAAATCCGCCGATGGAACCGGCCATGGCAGACCCGATCAGGTTTTTAGCAACATTGAGCTCTACCAAAGCATCAACATCACTCTTCAGCACTGTCTTGACAACATTGGCGGGAATGATGGCTTCTGCGACGATGCCCTTGCCACGACCATCGATCCAATTCATCGCGGCGGGCTTCTTGTCAATGCAGAAGTTGCCAGAGACGGTTACAATATTCATGTCGTCGAAGCCGCCCTCGGTAGCCATAACATTCAGCGCATGCTCCACACCCTTGGAGATCATATTCATGCCCATGGCGTCTCCGGTCGTAGTTTTGAATCGAATATACAGGTTGGTACCAGCCAAAGCAGTCTTCATGTGTTGTAGACGGGCAAAGCGACTAGTCGAGTTGAAAGCCTTCTTCATGATATTCTGGCCCGCCTCAGAATCCAACCATAATTTGGCAGCACCAGCACGCTCTAGAGTCTCGAAACTGACGCAAGGACCCCGGGTCATGCCGTCACTCGTAAGCACCGTGATAGCACCGCCACCGGAGTTGATTGCCTTACAACCTCGACTCGTACTAGCAACCAGAACGCCTTCCGTCGTGGCCATGGGAATGAAGTAGCTTTGCCCATCAATCACGAGCGGGCCGGCCACGCCAACGGGGAGAGGCAGGTAACCAATAACGTTCTCGCAGCACGCACCAAACACCATTTCCCAGTTGTAGTTCTCGAAAGGAAGCTTTGATCGATCAAGTCCATTGGTAAGTTCCGAAGTGGCTTTGGTGCGGGCAATAATGGTACGACGGACTTTGACGGCCCGAGTGAAATCTTTCAGAAGCTTCTCGAGGGCATAGCCAGGGATCTTTCCTCGCATAGACATAGTCACAACTTCTTCGTCATTGAGCTCATGAGTGCGTTTCTCCAAGATCAGCTTCTCCAGCTCTTCAATTGATCGATGCTCTTCCTGAGACTGCGAGCGCGCAGTCCTGAGCTTCGACATGGACAAGCCGTCGCCTTCGTCATCAGTCAAGGCAGGTGTTGCCGATTCGGTGCCACTGGGCGTCGGGGGAACATACTCACCCAAAGGCAGAGTGGCTAGTTCAGTCTCGTTAAAGCGTTGAGCACGGGCCAATTCCTTGGGGTCGATATTATGATGAGGAACATTAGGATCCTTGATGCTCCATCTGGCGACGTTGAAAAGATATCCGTTGAGAGCAACACTGAGAGCAAGAGCAATGACGATCCACTTTGAAAGTACAGGGTCCTCCAAACTCTTCAAGAGGCTACCAACCATGCGGCCACCAACACCCAAGTCACCAAGTTGAACGGTAAAACTTCCATCCCCTGCGTTGTCCCCAAGTGAAGACACAAATGCGTAGTGGACGGACGGATATTCCAGTTCGTATTTGATGGGTGTGAGAACAGTGACCAGGGTGGCTTTTCCGCTTGCTTTTGCGGCAGAAAGAATGACATCAAGGCCTTTGCCGGCAACCTTGACAGGATCAATGGGGGGACTAGAGACGACACCACCTAAGCCACCAGCCCAGGAGCGGATAGTTGAGAATGAGCTAGCGCTGCGGAAGGGAATGGTGCAGATGTTAACAACATTGATGAGCACAAAACCGGAGATCATGAGCACCTTGAACTTCGGAACGGTGCTGCTTCCCATCCGGCCAAACAAGGTGACATTCTCGGATCCGGATCCGTGCGACTGGTTCCAGTCATCATTGCTCTTGGCCACATTCTCGGCCACACGACGACTGACACCGTCGGCTTCCAGAGCCATACGCATCTCGTAGTGTCTCTTGATGCGGTTAATCTCGAGCTTGATGCTAAGAATGGCGGTGTAGAAAGTAAACAGCAGAAGGCAATCAAAGAACAGAATCCAAGCCGCCAGAAAGCAGAACTGCTGGAGACCTCCCTGGACACCCGAGGCTGCGCCCAATGACAAAATCAGGATCTCAATAGCATAGTCGCGCAGAATCTCGTAACCCTTGTCCTTGATAGCGGCTTGGATGGCATATGATATAAGGTCTTGTGGTTCATTGGCATCAGACTTCTTGCCAGGCTTGGATTCGTGGCCTTGAGCCCGACGATGCTCCATGGCGTGACTGAGGACAGCCCTGGTGAGGACAATGTTCTTTTCAAAGCCAATAGTCACCACAAGAAATGGCAGCCCTTCGGATAAGAGGATCATGGTGATTGGAACGCCGAGCTTCGTCGTCACAGCGAGGCCGAACAGAAATGCGAAGACAGATGAGAACAAGGTGCTCATGCCTAGCCAGAAGTTGGAACCCATTCGCCGCATGGATAAGAAAAGGGAAACAAAAGTCAAATGCATGGACAGGTAGCCGAGCACCATGATGACAATGTCGAGTGTATCGGCGTTCTTGAGAAGGTCAATGAATTCCACCCAGGCATTTCTGAGCCATTGGGTGATGGAACTAGGTGAATAAACCTTGGCGGCCTTCATTATCCACATTTTCTTTTCCGGCCCATGGCGAGTCATGATCTCTTGAGCATTCTCATCCGGAATTTCTTGAGCGGCGGAAATAAATTCAGACGCCTGGCTGTAGGGAACGGAATAGGCAAGGATGCTGTCCTGAGCGTAGGTCGTGAACGAATTTTCAGTGGCTGGAAGCGGTGTAATTGAAAGGTTCTGAGGAGTTGGCACGACGTGGGATCGAGGAGCAGAGCTGGCAGAGTCGGTTGACAGAGTATCGGGGAAGACAAAGGTAAGTAGAGCTAGATGGTCGCTATCCTTGACAGAGACGGCATCTGGTTCAACGCTTGACCACTGCCATTTCGTATCAGCACTGGCAAGAAGATTTCTGCTGCCATCTACTAAGGATGACCAGTCAGCTTTGCCAAGGCTCGCAGGACCTTCAGCAAGGCTGTCCTGAATCAGGCCAACATATGAGGTACTGGCTAAAACGGCGATGATAACGACAGTATGAATCGGATGCGAGCAAGCCACCTTGGCGAGGAATTGCAGCAAAGGCGAGAGCTTCTTGCCAATACGCGAGGGTGTGGCAGAGCTTTGTGAGCGGGCAGGCTCTCCGCGAAAGCGGGTTGGTAGGAATTCGGCAGATATCATGTCGACTTGATCGGAGAAGGTCACTCGGCGGATCGGTCTATGACATTGAGTCTTGAGAGGTTTTTCGGAAATGGCTCGGTCTAAGAAAAGAGCTGGTTTTGTGTAAGCTGATGAGACGGGAAGCGGGAGATGTTGCGAAGGCGGACAATGACGATCAGACGAGGCCCCGTTGGAAATCATCCTGCGTAGAGCAAAAGAAGGGGAGGCCATGGCTTTGATTTAGGCGTAGTAGGCATTGACGCTGTACAAATCGAACGTCGGAGGCCGGAGCGCGGCACGATGTCGAAATCAATGATGTGTTCAGGGAACACAAAACACGGACCACGGACCACGGACCACGGGGCAGCTAGAGCACAAACATACAGATATGGAGTAGTCTCACCTCAATTCTGCAGAACAGAGCAGGGCCGTCTCTTAAGAGCACCTGGCGGGCGTCGGGGGACAGACAGATGATGGCGGAGGGCTGGCAATGTAATTGTGTGTTGAAAAAGTGGCGGACCAAAAATTGATTGTGGTTGTAAAAGGAGGAAACGTGGGGGCCAATCAGTCGGAGGCGGGAGAGCGACACAGCTCTGGACCCTGAAGCTGGAGTGCCAGCCCCGAGGACAACAATATTAAGCACGAGGCCAGTCGAGAGAACACAATGCGCCGGCGGGAGATGGTGCACGCTTTCAGCTGGACGGGGCGCGTTGAAGGGTCACCGGATGACAAGATGAGGGAGAGGAAGAGTTCGAGCAAGGGCAGGTGGATGTTGAATTGAAAGGAAAATGGGAAATGGGAAATGGGATGGTAATAAACCAGCACAAGTTGGCAGCTGGCAGCACGAGCGATCGGCAGGGGCCCCGTCCAATGGTGCAATCTGCTAGGGGGGGGCTGCGGATCATAAGCTGCATCGAACCAACACCACCGGCAAAGGTCTGGTCGTGGCAGGTGCATGATGCATCATGGTCGGATCGTGCTTTCCCTAGCGTCGTTCAGGTAAGCTAGCAGCAGCCTAACTACCAAGGCACGCGGCGTATGTAAAAAGTCGCCGATGGTAGGTGCTAGAACAGCCACGGGATTTTTTTTTTATTCTAACATTTTTCCCTCCTTCTCCTCCTCCTCCTCCTCCTACTCCTGAGGTAAGCGGGGAGGGGGTGGCTCACCGCGCAGGGTTGAAACCCGCCGACTTCGCAGAGAATCGGCAGTTGTCAATTTTCCTTTCAATCCAGGCAAGCAACACTAAAGTGTCCCCGCCATGAGACGTGTCGGGCAGGAAATAAGTTCAGCATGAAACAAAGCAGTCCGTTAGCCTGAATGCTGCTCCCTCTTCTGAAACGCGAACCGGAACGTCACGAGTTGACTTGCTAGCCAGTCAACACACCTCAGCCTATCTGTTCTTTCTAAAGGCAAATGCCATTGCGTATTAATACAAAACTCATTTTTTTAAAGTTACGTCCACAGAAGTACTGGAAAGTATCCGAGCCACGGAGAAGCATATCGCAAAAGTCTTCAACTACAGCGCCTCTACTCAGCCTCCTGGAATTGGTCAAAAGCACCAGAGAGTAAGGGCAGCAAGGGGAGCCTCACAATTTAGCTGCTTCAAGTCTCACGATATATTCGCGCTAGGATAGACTTGTTGATGCTCCATGGGAAAATGATCACGTGACGGTGAACTAGGGGGCTTATTTTCAAAGACATAAGAACCGTTAGAGTGTATTGATTTATTCCATTGCACGTGATTTCCATCATGACCGCAACCCACTTTTTAGCATTCTCGGCTGCAAAATTCAATCTCCGTGCAAACCAAACTGTGGATAGAGTCAAAACATTTCCAAACTAATTAGCCGCCAACTGAAGGCTCTCAATAAAAAATGCACCTTCCATCCTGTGTCTTCTCCAGTTCATACTGTCATGTCGCTCCAAAGCTCGCTGCTTTTCAGCATCTCAAGACGGCCATCTTTCAGCAGCTTCTTGGTGAAGGGCCGGTCAGGATAGTTTCGTACGGCCATGTCTGTGAAGTAGCTTCCATAATGGAAACCTTCGACTGGCTTTTGTCCGACGTCATACCCGGGAAGCGGCTTCACCACCGACTTGAAGTTGGGTTCGTGGAAGTACGCGAAGGCGAACCGTTCGCGAACGTTCAACCCGACCTTGTGCGGCGTGGAAGGGAGCACGCTATTGGTTATGTACTTCATCATGTCGCCTAATGGTGTTTACGAGTTAGCCAAATGCGTTCCTGTTTTCGCTCTTCATGAAAAATGGGTATCTGGGTTTTGTTACCTGGGAAGACTGTCATGACGCCAGGCGATGGCGCTACATATATCCAGCCAGAATTGTCCTTGTTCAGCTCAAGCGAGTTGTCGTGCTTTGATGAATCGTGCTGAGGGGGTGCTTGCACGAAAAGACCTATATGGATGAGGGACAATTCAGTTAGTATGGCGCTTTCTGGCGATCTGGGCAAACAAGACTTACCCCCAACTTCGTCTTGGATAGCCATGACTAGCAGACCGTAGTCGGTATGAGCTCCGATGCCACGGCCTGCTTTTCCTTTTCCGTTTGTTCGATGACGGGCAGGAAATCTTGGTCCGTCAGTGATGAAGAACAACAATGGGATGATTGGTTTTGTCCATGGCCGGTGGAGAAAACATACCTGAGAGCTCTCATGTGGTGCCATCCGTCTTGCGTGTACTTGGTCAACGACCCTGGTGGGACATCCAATCCGAGTTCAATCAATCGAAGGAGCCTCTCCCCGTTGGAACCACATTCGTTGATGTACTCCATGTAGCAGCGCTCCATGTGCTTGTCCGGCCACGGGCATGGGCCGTGGCACGGCCATCCGGCCTTGACTCTGTAGTCATCGGCCTTCAAGTTCTTGCTCACTGTGAAGATTTCCGAATAGTCTGCGATGCCGGCAGTGATCTCCTCGCCCGAGGCAACATATCCGCAGAAACTTGAGTCGTTGACACAGGCCTTCTTCTCAGCCGGTGTCTTCTTGAAGAAGGCTTTGCTGGCCTTGTTGGCCTCGATGTACAGCTGCTCCTGCTTTGGGGTCAGTCCCAACTGCAAG